>VZRS01009393.1:282658-352089 GCA_013398055.1 Ifrita kowaldi
GGGGGAGGGGGGGAAGGGAAGGGGAAGAACACCTGTATTTTAGGAAAAAGTTCACGTCCCAATTTCAGGTTGACAAAATGGATCTTCAAATACTGAAAGCTACTGTGAGTGATAAATATTTACAAGTAGGATAAATAGGATAAATCAACTTTGTACGTAACTGCGTGTGATAGAGGATTTGTGTCAACTGATTTTAGGCCATTTTTTTTAGTCCTTTGCATCCTCCATTTAGGAGCCTAAACTTACACCAGGTAAGAGGAGAAAACAATAGACCTCTCAAACAGTATTAACGAAGTCAGTCAACACTTCCTATTTTCACTCCACCCAGTTCCCCTCCAAACTCCAGCCCTCCACAGGAACCTATTTAAATCCACTGTCCAATCGTGTACAGAATTTTTTTCCATTCTTTTGCAGTGAACCTCACTCGATCATTCACCATTCTGTTACTGGGCAATTTTGGTGCTAATAAAGGCAAGCTGATTTTGTAAACAAGCAAATTCATCCAAACAGGAGACTTCAGATGTGCAAACTCAGAGCATTTGTTACAGTATTAAGGCCAATTATTGTTATATCCAAGTAATTACAAGTCTGCCTTTGGTCACAGCTCGTGGTTTATTTCTCACTCTGCCATCACTATCCAGCACAAAAGAGAAACCTTAACAGCTGGCCTCTGATCTCTGCTCTGCTGTAACTGGAGATTACTGAGAATGAAAAATGTTAGAAAAAGAATAGGTTCCAAGCAAATGAAGAAAGTTCTGAGCCTATTCCTTCTCCCATGTCTCAATATAAAGAATACTCCTTGCAGATTATCTCATGTGGGTTTTAATTTCATTTTTGTGGGGTAAACAATCCTTGTCATAAAGAAGATTAGAAATCCTACAGCTATCACTTTTACAAAATATTTGCATTTCTGGTTAAGAGACTACTTGAAATTATTGATTTCTTGAATTAAAAAACCTCTAGGATTTTTATTTTGCTTTAACATAACATCACTATTGTAAATACTGTTTTCGGCAGTACCAAGCATCCTTTAAACTGAAGGGAAGTCTACTCCATCAGAAAAATGAATTTACTTTAATCCACAAAAATATCTGAAGATGTTAAAATACTGGACACCAATCCTAGTGAAATTCTCATATTTGATAACTGACTTTGTACAAATGAAATTCAATCCCCAAATCCCCGTTTTTTTCCTTCTCCTCCCCTTCTTGTTCTCCTCTTCCCTGGCAGATTTTTCAATGTGAACAGGAGTGGCTTTTCCAACAGCACTATTCTCTGCAGGCTGCCTCAGTGGGAGGTCCCTGACTCTGACCTTCTCAGTAGCCCACATATGCTTATCAATAACTGCCTGACCTCCTTGTGATTCCTTCTCCAACAGTGAATTCTTATGGCAGCCTGCAGTGCTGTACAGACCACAGAAATACTTCTCCCAATGCACCACAGAAATCTGAAACACCATCTGCCAAGGGAGGCCTTACTTAAATGTTTGTCTGAAACTCTTGCAGACTTGAGGANGAACAGGTCAGTGAGGGAGACATATAATTCGGATCTTGAGAGAAGTCTGGTGTAAAGCACTCCTGAAGTACTAAGAGCTCCTTGTTTGACCATTTGCAGTCACACTCAAACTGAGCTCCCGGTGCAGAATCTGCCTGCAGTACACAATCACACAGTAGATATCACTGCACTTGCTAATGTTTTTGGAATTCATCTCACCACAGGCAGTACCCACCATGAAGTATACTCTAGGGTTTGCTTCCTGCCCTACATTCTCCTGAAATACGTGAAAAAAAGAAGTTAATGTTGTATGCTATATGTCAAAAAGAAGAGAAATGTAAGGATTCTTAATGATTGATATGGTCCTGTTTTGTCTGGTTTATGTTTCTTTATATGAGTCTCCAATGGCCATGAGAACACTACAAAACTTACTGATTTGCTGAGTTTCTACTGCAACGGAGTAATTCTCATTTGCAAGCTTTCAATCTAAAGAGTTGCATGGGGTTTGGGTTGGTTTTCCTCTTTCTTTTTTTCATGGAAACGGCTAATGGAATACTGCCTCACAGTTAGCAGATGAACACTGAGGAAAAAAAAATAAATCACCAGCTAGGAATGGAAATAACATTCCAGTGGAAAACAACAGCAAGCTTTTAAAGCATAGGTGGGGACCATTAGCCCCCTGGTGGGCCGAAGCTTCAAATTAAATCACAAGAAGAGGAAGCAGCTGTAATAGTAAATCAGCAACAACAGGAATAACTGTCTCATCTGCTCTCTGATCAGGGTGTTGAACAACAAGCAATGGGAATAATTCATGCTGAGAGATCCAAGGATGTAGTCTTATTATGGGGGGGATGGAGGTGNGTGGTTTATTTCTCACTCTGCCATCACTATCCAGCACAAAAGAGAAACCTTAACAGCTGGCCTCTGATCTCTGCTCTGCTGTAACTGGAGATTACTGAGAATGAAAAATGTTAGAAAAAGAATAGGTTCCAAGCAAATGAAGAAAGTTCTGAGCCTATTCCTTCTCCCATGTCTCAATATAAAGAATACTCCTTGCAGATTATCTCATGTGGGTTTTAATTTCATTTTTGTGGGGTAAACAATCCTTGTCATAAAGAAGATTAGAAATCCTACAGCTATCACTTTTACAAAATATTTGCATTTCTGGTTAAGAGACTACTTGAAATTATTGATTTCTTGAATTAAAAAACCTCTAGGATTTTTATTTTGCTTTAACATAACATCACTATTGTAAATACTGTTTTCGGCAGTACCAAGCATCCTTTAAACTGAAGGGAAGTCTACTCCATCAGAAAAATGAATTTACTTTAATCCACAAAAATATCTGAAGATGTTAAAATACTGGACACCAATCCTAGTGAAATTCTCATATTTGATAACTGACTTTGTACAAATGAAATTCAATCCCCAAATCCCCGTTTTTTTCCTTCTCCTCCCCTTCTTGTTCTCCTCTTCCCTGGCAGATTTTTCAATGTGAACAGGAGTGGCTTTTCCAACAGCACTATTCTCTGCAGGCTGCCTCAGTGGGAGGTCCCTGACTCTGACCTTCTCAGTAGCCCACATATGCTTATCAATAACTGCCTGACCTCCTTGTGATTCCTTCTCCAACAGTGAATTCTTATGGCAGCCTGCAGTGCTGTACAGACCACAGAAATACTTCTCCCAATGCACCACAGAAATCTGAAACACCATCTGCCAAGGGAGGCCTTACTTAAATGTTTGTCTGAAACTCTTGCAGACTTGAGGACAGTCAATCTGACCATTCCTGATAACAACCTTAGAACTATTTAAAACCAAAAAAGTCATGGCCAAAGACAAAGGCTTAGAAAATACCAAATTCATTGTTCAGAATGAGCTTAGGCTACTTTATTTTCTCTTCAATTATTTGAGTTTCTTCTTATTTATTCAGCATGGATTTTACAGGCACCATTTACATACTTGATGTGTACATGTGTATATGTACGTGCTAGATTACTTTGCTGAATCAGTGCCTTAACTGGGAAATTGTGAAGACATCTGTGGATATAGCATATCACTGTACCAATCTGGACATAATGCAAGTTTAAACAGAAACTGAGATTTGGAGGAATCAGTTTCCTCCTGTAACTCTGAAGTACTTTGCAAGCATTGATTCGCCATTGTCAAAGCGTCCTCTTAAGATAGTTCAACCACATGGATCAGCACTGAAGCATCCCATCACAGGGACTTCCTGAAAGAGAAAATCAAACTGGGAATAACTCAGTGATACTACGAGGGGTTTGGAAGGATTTATTTCCAGCTCAAAAAGAAACCCTTATCCTTATTTCATCTGTATATATATACAGGGCTTCAGGAGGATAGAACGAATGGAGCTGGACACAATCCTGTACTAACCCGAGTTACTGAGATAGTAACTCACACCAAACTGTCACAATTAGAGAATGCTGGACACCTGGCAAGCAGATGAAGAAAGTAGACTGAGGTAAAAAAGACAGGTCTAGGTTCAGAGCTGGTGAAAGAGGCAAGCTGTCAGGCTATGACCTAAAGGATCAATGGTTTTTCTGTATTTTGTAAAGTGCAGGTCAGCTTACGGTTCAGCACCGTATCGTACAGACAAACGCAGCGCTGCAGTTCTGCTCACGACGCACTGCGTGCAACCTGTCTCACAGCCTGAATTTCTAGAGGATCTTTATAATGATCGAAAGTATTTCCTCTTTTTAAAAGACCTATTTTTTTATCCTTCTGAGCAGTCTTAAGGACATGGAAAATGGTTGTCCACTCCTGTTTTCTTAATGCTCGCCACGAACAGGAGAACAAGATCTGAACAACATCACGAATGTGGGCTGACCTACTACAATTGCAGTTGTGTTCTGAGTATTTCCAAGGACAGCAATACCACAGCCACTTTGGGTAATCTGTTCCAATATTTGACCACCCTAAGGGTAAAATATTTTTACTTGCACCTAATTGCGATTTGCTGTGTTCCAGCTTGTTCTGTTACCTATCATCCTACCTCTGCAAGACCTGTCTGACTTCAAGACAGTCTGGCTCTGTCTTCTCTACACTGCCCTATTAGGCAGTCATAAACCGCAATAATAATTCCTCTTAGCTTTCTTTTCAAAAGCTCCACAAATCCGTTTCTTGTCTGTAATGTGCTCCATCCTCCTGATCATTTCAACATCCCTCTGCTGAACTGCTGCAGTGTGTCAGCCTTGCCCTGAGGCACCCAAGAATGGACAGAGCACTCTCTCTGTGACATCCCATAATTGCCAAGTCCCAGGCACCAGTCACTCGCTGGGGCCTGCGGCTGCACTCTCCCACAGCAGCTGGGGCACAGCTGGCAATTGCAGAGGGGTTCCACTGCTGACTCATGTGCACCAGCTTTCCCAGAGGAACTCCAAAGGCTGCAAAGCTGCTTCCCAGACAGTCAGCTCTCCACACCCATAGTGCAGCATGGTGTTATTTCACCCTAGATTTGGGACATTTTACCTGCCTTTGCTGAACTTCATGAAGTTACAGTAAGTCCATTTCTCCAGGCAGTTGAGGTCCCTTGCAATATCAGCTGTACCACCCAGCCAGTCAAGTACTCCCCTAACCTGAATATCATCTCCCAGATTCCTCAAAATGCACTCTATCTCACTGTCCCGCTTGTTATGAAAGACATGAAATACTGGCTCCAGTATCAATTTCTGCAAAACACCCTTAGTTACTGCCAGCTAGACCTTATACCATGGATTGCCACTCTGGGAACCTGACAGACCAATAAATTCCTTTACCCTCTCACCACCCACTACTCCAGTCTATATCTCACTACTCTAAGAACATCATGGGAGGCTACGCTGAAGTCATAGACAAATTTAAGGTAAAAAAAACCAAACAAACCACACCAAAACAGAACAGAAAACCCCCAAAGAGAAGAAAAAATCCAACTCCACCCCAAAAAAACCAAAAAAACCAAAAAAAAAACCAAAAACCTACTCTTGCAAAAAACCCTAAACCAACCCACCCCCAAACACTTTAACTCCACTGCTTTCCTCTCCTCCACAATGCCAGACATCCCATCTGAAAAGTCACTCAGGATGGCGACATGGTTTGCTGTTGGTAATCCTATGCCACATGTTCCCAAGCACCCTCTTGTCCTTCCTGTGCCAGGACACGGCTTCTAGGAGTGTCTGCCCCGTACGGAGTGAGGTTCGACTGCCCTGTAGCTCCCCAGTTCTCCCTTCTTGCTCTTTCTGGAGGCCAAGGTGGCATTCCCCCTTCTTCCAGTCATGAGGAATCTCCCCTGTTTGTCATGTCCTTTGGATGATGAGAGAGAACAGCCTCATAATGACATCAGCCAGCACTCTCAGCACACTTGGATGCCTCTCACTGCAGGATTATTTCTATTACTTCTGGATGTCAGTCTGCAGTTACAAAAACTAGAGCTGTGTTTTGCAAGTGCTTAGTTCAGTACAAGCCTTTAAAGCAGTTGTGGTTTCTACTACCCACAGGATGACACATATATTAGAGTGCTTAGGAAATGAATACAGTAACTTTTACGGTCTACATATTTTTGAGAACAAATGTTTGGAAACTAATATGAAGTGACATACCGACCAAGTTATACTGACTGAAATCATTCCACCTATGCAGGAATAACGTGTTATTTTAAAAGTAGAACACTAAACAGTATCACTTTGGAAGATTTTGTTTGACTGTGTTGTCTACCACACTTAGCAACAAAATTAAAGACATTTTTTCTTTCTCCTTGCCAACATACTTCAGTAAATGTTTACACTAACAAATGATTAAAGTTCTCATGTATTTACATAAAAATGCTATACATTAGTATATATTCATGGTATGAAATTCTCAGACCCTATGAAGCCATAACAGGAACTTGATTTAAAGGATCATTTACTACAGACGTGACATAGATACTTACAATTAATTCCTGATCCTGCAAACTAATGCAAGGAAGTTTGGGCTATATTCACAAACTGCAAAATAGAAAAATTAATTGCACCTTGGGCCCCCTTAACTCTTCCACCAATTGATCTTTCAAAAGTATGAAACATATTATGGATTTTGGTTAGATTAAGTTCTATTTTCACAAAGTAAAACCTACTCTCTCACTTACGTACTAAGTTGCAATCAGAGCTTAAATGAACTTTGATGGAAAAGAGCTGAAGAAATACCTTATCAAGCACAATGCAAAAGAATTCAGGAAACAGCTTAGTTCTAACCTCAATAAAAATGTGCTAATAATTTTTTTAAATTTATGTTTTATACATTTTCCCCTCAAAACGCATTCATATTTTTGTGTTATTTTACGTAATTTATGAAATCTAATCAGAGCTGAACCACAGTAAAAAAATAACAAGCATTAGGAACAAGAACTTTTCTTAATTACTTGTAAGTTAGAATAACAAAACACTGTGGTTTTGCACAAGTTAAAAAACCTCCCCCCTTCCCTCCAATAATACAACATATGCACATACTTCTACTACCACCTTTCACAACAATTTTTAGGGTTACTTCGGAGATTTTACAAGAACAACTCCCTACTGAAACTTAGAGTTCTGGCCCAGTTACCCATCTACTCCTTAGTAACACCAAAGTAAGTTTTAGGTAATAATCCTCTACCATCTGCTTTATATCTGGATGTGAATTCTGACAGAAGAACCTAATAGCCACATGACTAACAGCGGCTTTCCATTTTATCTTTTGTGGTTAAGAAAGTGGAAGCTGCAAACACATTTATTCAAAATTTTACTTTTCCAAAGTCATGCATGTGAGAAATGAAACTGATGAAACCATTTAGGATATGGGTTCACTGAATTTGCTTATTTATCTAAATCCATCGCATAGAAGTCTCAAAACCAGAACTGCTCCTTTTGCAGAAAATGCTTTGCCATCAAGGCATTTACAAAGGAAGTTCACTACCTGTGACTGTTGTAGGGTTTAGCAGTTCTATAATTTGTATCATAGTTTATTTCGCTCAATTCTCCTACTATATTGATAAGCAAAGTATTGTTATAGAAGGAGTTTTTCGAAAGAAGGAATAAAAAAGCTTGTAACGGTACTAAAAGCTTCTTTAAATTATTCCTTCTTCCTATGGCATTAAAAAAAAAAAAAAAGTTTGAGAGTTTCCAATAAAAAGCATGCAGCAGATAGAGCCAACTAATCATTAAATACCAAAGAAAGCATAAAAGGTTTCTCTCTCCCACAAAGCAAACTCTTGTCCTTGCTTACAAAAGAGGTCATTCTACCCCTATAGGGCCCTCTGTTCCTAACAGCTCACTGCTAGAGCATAAACCAGCAGCCCTGTCTCACTCGTTTTGTAGCTGTGGTGCGTTAGCAAAAGGGAGAGGAAGGAGGGGAAGGAAAGGGAACAGGATAATAGGTCACTTGCTGCTGCAAACAGCATGATAGCTAAACTTATTATGAGTCCAGTTTCATTCTGCTAGAACAAGAGAGGCTCAAAGGGGTGTGAAGACAGTCAGGCTGCTGAAGTTTGCTCAGTGCCAACACGGCAGCATTATGCATCTTGCTTTCAAGGAGGATTAATGATACCATACATCATGATGATAAATTGGGATTTGTAGCCAGTTTGAAGAGAAAGGGGAGGAAAAGATTTTTTAAAAAATGGAGGGAAAAGCGCATAGTTGAATTTCATGAGTTGGTCCTATTTTTCAGGCTGAGGAAGTTGTTTTTTAAGAGAGAGGTCTGTGCTTTTTCTATTGGTCACCTGCATGTGACCCTCCTATTTCAGGCGTGTGTGTTATGTACACAATGGCCTGTTTTGAAGGTTAGCTCTTCCACAAATGAAAGAATGAAAAGAAATAAATCCACTTAATCATTATACTTGGCAGCTGAAAAGAGATAAAACTAAGATTTGCCATTCCATATACAGACATCCTACAAGAATTCAGTTGGCTTTCAGAGATAGTGGACATTTACTGCCTGAGCTAACAGAATAAAAGTCTTAGGTCTATTAATGATCAGGGACATAACTGCCTGATGCTAATTAGTTCTTTGAGGAACCAATGACATTATTCAAGGAGCAAGTTCAATGATAGGCAATGGTACATGCATTAAGATAATAAAGCATAAAGGACTGGGTGACTACAGGGAACAGATTTGCAAAAAGAGACTTAAACACAAAAGAAAGCAATTTCAGAAAACACAGACAAGGCATGAGTTTTGTTCTGCACCCCTGTATGCAGCATATAGAAATGCAGGTTCCTGAAGTGTGGAATTATTGTTCTCCACTCTACACCTCACAAATACACTTTGTGAAATATTGATATGCTCATGTTGTCCTCGCACTGCAAACGGGCAGAGAATATTCGACCCTCCACCAGAAGGGTCAGTGCAGTACCCTGCACAAGTACTCTTCAGCTACGGAAAAGACAAAGAGCAAAATTTCCATAAACTTAAAAAACTGAAGAAACAAAATTTATTATTGCTATGCCTATTGTCAAAACACAAATGAAAAACCTGCATTGAGCTCTGAATTCAAAATGAGGTATATGAGAAATCTTGTTTATGGCTTTGGAATTCATTGGGAAAAGAGAGAGTAACGTGCCACTCATTATAACATACGCTCGCTGTTCTAAACCCAAAACATGGGCTATCGTTCTGCTGTAGATGAATATCAGATGCAAAGGGTCACACACTGCACAAATTCAAGGAAATGGTCACGAGCTGTAGGCATATTACAGGATGCAGTGCTAATTAATGGAGGCTTTTTACTGAGTATCCATCTCTGTAGTGCTAATGAGTTTGGATTAATTTAAACAACATGTTTTCATGGAAACTGATTAATTCTTGAGAAGTAAAACGGCATACCAACCTTCAATCATTAAAAATGTTTATAGCCAAGCTAAATAACTCTCTGAATCTGAGTTTATCATCATACAAACTTCTACAGAAAGAAGGAAAAAATTCTACAACAGGAGCTTGCACACAAGCTGCCAGGGAGTATTGGAAGTATTTGACATGGAACTTCATCCTCCACAGAGCATTCTTCTGTTCAAATTTCTTGCATTTTCAAGAGCTGAATCCTACAGTCCTACTTCATTCAATGTTTTTGACTTTTATTTTTTTAAATAGATGAACAGCAAGAGTAGAAAAAAACCCACATTTTAGGTATTTACAGATGATATTTTTAAAATTAGCTGAAAATTAGTTGAAAATAATTTGGGTTACAGCAAAATGTTGAAATTTCAAAAATGTAATCAAAGAAAGGACATAGCTTATGTCTTTCTTTGACTGAAAAGCTAACGAAAATGAATAAATAATCTTTGTTCTGTGACATATACCAGGATTAGGGGAGACATCTTTTAAAATGTTTCATGTTCTAATCACAAAAAACACCCTAGAATTCAGAATAGAGTACTATCATAAGGGACAATTATAAAAGTGTTAAATGCTTTGTTTCACACTAAGTTATGAGCCAAGATATAATACTGTAAACCTCAAATGGCGATACGGAGTACAGAAATACTTTCATAAAGAAGGGCTCGTTTTGCTTTGTTTTTTCATCAATTCCTCAATATATCACAGTCATTTTACATGGAAATATTGAATCCTAGGGAAAAGACTGATTTTAATTACAACCATTCTTTGTATAAAGTATGAAAATAGCTCAAAAATCTGTCAAACTGATGTATCATAGAAGACGAGAAAGCAGGGAAAGGAGTCAGCATGTTCAAGGGCAAGGTGGTCAGCTGAACATGGAATGCACTTACGGGATTCCAATTCCATAAGCCAGCAATACAGAGGGGTAAATACCATTTCTGAGGATAATAATCCTTATCTAAAGTTACCTTCTCCTGACAGCGCAGATAACACCATTCGTTCATTACGGCCTGTATCTCAAGCTTGCTGCACCTGACTATAACCTAAAACAGTTACTTAGCAAGTCATTAAGTAGCAAAACTAAGGTGGGTGTATCCTTTTCTGTTTGGTTTGTTGTTTGTTTTTTTTTTTTTAATGAGAAAAAGAATTGCCAGGAAAATATGCATTACAAATTAGAAAGTCTACAGATAGAAATAACATTGTAATCCCCCAATTTCTGTCAAACCTCTCTTTTAATGTTCAGTGTTACTTTAAATATTTTCTCAAATGAATGGTATTGTCTCTGCAACTCTAAATGGGTCCATTTGACCAAAAAAGGAGAATGCTTGCATTGCACTAGTAATACACCTTCCCCAATCCTAAATCATGAAGTTGTTTAATTATATCCACTGAATTCTCAGAGAGTACTCAAAGCCTTTTTGGTGTGTAGCCACCTAAATCTAAATTTATTTCAAGTATTCAATGATAGACCACTAAAATATATCATCAACAGAATGCAATTAAAATCTGTTGGAGATGTCCACAGGGAGGTCAAAGTGAAATCATTCAAGGGTTTTGAAGGATATTAACGTATTTTTCTCAAACAGATTAATGTCCATAAAGCTCTCAATCTAAACAATAATTTACCTTTTGATGAACTTATTATACGTCAACATAGGAACATGAATTAAATCTAAATAAAGCGAGATGAGCTTCTGTCCATGAATCTTCAACAAAAGAGTATTGAGAGTGAAATAACTGAATCTTTTAAAGAGCAGAATTCAACCAAGAGCCTAGTCACTCAGAAAAAGTTTATTATTCCATCTATTAGAAAACCCCACCAAACAGATGACAATAGGAAAAAAAACCCTTAAAAATATTATTGAAATAATCTAAGAACATCCATTTGTTAAATACTTTTTCTTTTAACACTTGGTAACACAAGTCTACAAGCATTACGCAAGTTTATCTTTGTCCTAATTTAAAATTTTCTGAAATGTGTTCCTTAGACTTAGTAATAACACCTTTACAGCCTATACTTAGCTCTGAAAGACACAATCTACCAATGAAACTTGAGGAGAAAAATTATAAAGGTATCAAACTTCACAAATCTTAGAACAGCTGCTCAGCTGCATTGACTGTTACAAACCCATCATTAGGGAAATCTTGATGAAAAAAATAACACACTTGTCTCAAAGACTTCTTTAATGAGTTATCCCTAACACTAGGAGATCACATTTCCCTTCAAACCAGTAACAGCATTTCAAATACTACTTCTCTGCGCAGCAGTTTTAATAGCTGAGGAATCGTGCTGCTGTTACTTGTTCTTTTGTTGTCTTTTGTTTCCCAAGACGGCTCTTCCATCAGGAGTACTTCCCATCATTTAACAGAGAGTTCCATTTTAGGAGATTCATCCAACCTGTCAGGGGCACGTGGAAGCACCAATTTTAGGTGACTATGGAGAGAATGTGTATTGATTTAGAAAGGAGTGGAGCAGGGAGGGAAGGCCAGGTTCCAAAGCCTGGCTGAGGTGCTCACACATGGCTACAGGGAGATGTCCCTGGGAGAGGAACATGCAGAACATCCTAGCAGTTATAGGTCAAGTGCCCCAGTTGGTCTGGGATGGGGCTCTTGCCCATGGCCACTGCATACCAGAAGTTTCAAGGGGCAGGGGAAAATTAGTTTGAAGAAAAACTCTTTCAGGCAGCATCAGTTCTGTCATTTAGCATGGGCATGTGTAAGAAGCTGTATTAAAATTTAAAATATTCAGCCTTTCAACTCTTAGAACAATATTACTACAACATATTGATGACTAATCCACATAATAGTAGGATTGCAATCAAGCTTCAGAATTTCACAACTACATTATTTTTAGAGGAACTTAAAGAATCATTCCCTTTCAGAACCCTACGAGCCCTGAAAATGAATTCCAACTTTTCTAGAAGAATCACAAATCAAACACAAATGCTATTCCGAAATGTTTCTCATTTTTTTCTGAAAGAAATATGATCCACCAGATAAAGGAGCACTTTTTTGCATATGTTTGTGTTTTCTGATAATGATAGATGGGATATTTTGAAGAGCAGTTTTACTAAAAATGCAAAACGCGTATCACTAAGTTGGATAAAGACATAAAATGCAGACAATACCCTAACAAAGTCATCAAATATCCAAAGTACGACTAAAAAAAATTAAAATGTGTACTATAAAATACTCTGCCCTGTGGCAGAAGGAACTTGCTGCATGTCCATACACCGTTTGTCACTTCTACATATGCCACAAGCTTTAGCAATGCTAGAAAAAAGAAGAAACCTAATGAAAGGTCTGGTTTTAGTCTGTTTCAGAAATTGGAGAAATGTAATTTCTTAAATACCACATCATGATTGCCAATAATTTCTTTTGAAGAGCATGAACTTTAACCTTGGTTCATGTGCTGTAATATCCAAACAACCTAATAAAGAGTTTATAGTAACTCTTAATTTGTAGCACAAGACGTCTTTTTGTCCCTGTGCAACACTAACAACAATTCAGCTGCAACTTACATCGTGTTACATACTTTTACCTTTTTTTCTATGAACAGAAACAATTGGTTAATAGAGATGGGAATAAAGTGGATGGATGAGTTTACTATATTTTCAGAAAGAATTCTTCTAAAATTTCCTCTCTCCCGATTCCATCCTCTAGTAAAATAATGAAAGCAATTACCTATTTCAACCTCTTGGCTCAAAGAAAAATTAAAAGGATGCCATAAATCCTAAATACAGATCACAGAATGCAGTGAAACACGTAAGTATAAACCCTAAAGTGATGCACATGATGAAAACACTTCCCTGAAACCTACAGAGAAGCTCTAGACACGTGTAGTATCTCAGTTCAGATACTGTTTTGAGACTCAGCCATGGGAAAGAAGCCCTTTAAGAATGAGTGTGAACACACGAACACAAACACAAATTAGAGAAACGATCAAAACTGGCTGTATTCAGTAACACCACAGAGTCTTAACTACAGATTGGCACAGAAAAATAAACTAAAACCTCTTAAAAGAAAATTTTCAAAAGAAATGCATTCCTTTCCTCCAGCTGAACAAAATATCCAGTCATCTTGGGATTACTGTGAAGTTGTCCTTCATTTGTTTAGGTTTAGAGTTACTATTCAAACAGGAGTTTTGATGCCACTCTTACTTATGAAATATTAGTTTAAATCAATCAGAGAGGGTTTTAGGAATAAAGAAGAATGGACAACATTCAGCTTCTATTTTTTCAAAACAACTTCTCCTTTGCTTTTACTAAGCATTGAGCTTGTAGATCCCGATACTGTTAACTGAATCCCGCAACTCAAGTCTCCAATGTGGACTCAGATTCCTTAAGCCTGTATTTAAGAAATATAGCTTTAATCAGGATACCTAAGAAAACAAGCCTTCTATGTTGTGCATGTATCATTCTATTCCAGTAACTTCTGAATTCATTGACCAATTTCTATGGAATTTGACAGAAAAACAGAATTGTCAACAGCAGTAAGTTCCCACAAGTTTAATGAACAACAGTAACCAGTCTGAGAAGCATTCCCCAAGCATGTGTGCCACTTCAAGGGAAAGCAGGCAGGACTCTGCCTCTCAGTTTATTTGGGTATAGCCACCAGCCTGGAATATCACACAAGGAAAAACGTGGGGTTCATACTGGTGGAGAAGTCTATTGGCATCACAGGGCATCAAACTTTAAGAAAGGAGGCTGCATCACATCACAAAAAAGCTGGTCTTCAAAAAAATATCACAAGCATTGCATAGCTGAAAGTACAGATTCATGAGAATTTGCAACTTGTAATTACAATTACTTGTGCAAATACTTTAGTTTACTTCTAGTTAAACCTAAAGAATAGTATGTGACAATAATCAATACCATGGGGCAGTTAAATGATTTACCGTCTTCAGGTTGTTAATATTCTTTATCACCAAGGCTCCAAGCAATTCATCAAACCATATGCTTGAATGCAAGCCACTGGAGCAATAGTTTTTCTGCATATTCTCTCTGTGTATGTTTCTATGCATGACAGAACAAATATTGAGACTATCTGACAGTCTCTATTTTATTTTGCAGGTCTGTTCCAACACATTTAATCACAATGCATATCTCCTCTCTTTCCTCCCCTTCAACCTGCCCTGTCGATGACCTTAAATGCAATTTAAATGAACCACTCTCTGCTAGTAATGAGAAATAATTCAGCCTCAATGATGGTTTGTTAAAGCTTCTCTCATAAAAGAAAGCACACATATCTTTTCAATCATTTTGAATCATACGAAGACGTTTTGGCTTTAAAAAATCATTCACTTGTGACGTTAGAGAGGCTGGACGTAAGTCAAATTTCAAAGTAAAATAATTTATTTGTTCCAAGCCTTAATTATAAATTTTACATAAGGGAACCATAGCCTGAGCAATTTCTGTGCTGCAGTTTCAGAATTACTAAGTTTTGCTGCTTTCCCAGATTCAGAGGAAGGACTTTATAATTATCCCCACTGCACATTAATGCCTTTTCTCCGTCTATAAAACAGCACACAAAACACAAAAATGTAACAGCACAAATTGCACAGAAGAAACTCACTTGTAAATAAGTCCGATAAAGACATTTTAATACCAAACTTTTCTCTAGTACTGTGAAATTACTACAGACAGATCTACAAATGCATTCAGTCTCCCAGCTCCCATTGATATCCTTGAGCACTGGTCTTTACAAAGGCATTTAAACACCTCTGAGCTTATTTTTGGGATATATGAACAGTGAACCTTGCTAGTACATTTTGTATGCAGTCTGTAATTCTTCTTCAACTTCACATGAGAGCTTCTGCTTTTTTTTTTTGTTTAATCCAACCACTGAAACAGAATGATATAGTAAGACAGAAATTCTGGATAAAAAGCAAAAATTTGCAAAAATGGACTCCACTTCAACCCGGATAAACCATTTAACATGTAAGGATCACAATGTACAAGTGTTACTGATTTAGAGGGGGATAATTCTTATGAAAGTGTCTGCCTCATTAAAAACAGGATCATAAAACAAAAAGCTCTGTGCTGCTAGACAAACTCCATTGTGTCTTGCAGAAGTGTCAAGGCTTGGCAAACATCCAATTGCTGAAACATTGCCAGGCACATCAGATATATATTAATGCAGGATAATCTGTAAGAAAAGCATTCTTTCATAAACATTTTTTTTCTTTGTAAAGCCATCAATCAACTTCCTAGCTGAGCACCATGTGGCTCAGCTTAAGAGATCCTCAGGAATGCTTCAGTGTCTATAAACCACTGACTTACTTCACAGACTTGGTGCCTTTCAGTGCCCATTGTCCTAAGTATTTGCTGAAGTTATTTGGCTGGCTGTCAGCAGCTAATTCTGATTTGTAACTTGGGAAACCAGCAGCAGGGGGTCCTCAGACCTGACTAGTGACATCCTCAGCACCAATTAGCCAAGGTGCAGACTGCCAGTAAAGAATTTTTTGCAGTTCCAATTATTTAAAAGGAAGAACAGGAAGACAGAGGACCACCTAAATATCTGTCAGAAAAAGAACTAACACAAGCATCTTGTTATTTAGCCCACCTTGAACTGCAAAGAGAAACAAAAGATACAAGCTTTTATTCCTAAGTTGTTTCCTAACAAAGATATATTCTAAAAAACACAAGTGCATTCGCAATTCAAGACACCAGCATTGTAAAAATAAAACAAAGCACAAAATTTCCAAAGAAACCTTACTGCAGAACTGTAAGTTTACATGGCTTATAAGGATTGAACTCATCTATCTGGGGAATGACTACATTGAAAGAATGGCTGAAGTTATTTCTACACCTAAAGGAACTCTAATGACATTCTGTGGAGTTCATTTCAAATTACCAATATCAGCCTCTCTATTCCACAGGAAAAAGGTAATTTACTAAAGCATCTGATCTTTAGGGCCACTCACTAGTTTCTAATCCAAAGCATTCCAATGTTATTACTTAAAATGTATGTTCTAATTTCATAACATAAATTAAAACACTGTTATTTCTCCATAAGTTCACAGGAGTCAGGATGAGGAAATTAGCATTGTTTAAGTCAGTGGGAGAAAATATAAACAACTCCACTGTAGCTGCAACTACTGGATTAATTTTTTGCCCTTAGCTTTATGAAACACGGGGGATGGGATGACTCCATCTAAAGACAATAATGCATTTCATCTCAGATTAACTTGAATACAATCCAATTTACAGAATCTCAGAATCACCAGGTTGGAAGAGACCTTCAAGATCATCGAGTCCAACCCATGCCCCAACACTTCAACTAAACCATGGCACCGAGTGCCACATCCAATCTTTTTTTAAACACATCCAGGGATGGTGATTCTACCACTTCCCTGGGCAGACAGTTCCAGTCCTTCACCACTCTTTCTATTAAAAACTTTTTCCTAATATCCAACCTGTATTTCCCTTGGCGCAGCTTGAGACTGTGTCCTCTTGTTCTATCAGTTACTGCCTGGAGAAAGAGACCAACCCCCACCTGACTACAATCACCTTTGAGGAAGTTGTAGAGAGTGATAAGGTCACCTCCGAGTCTCATTTTCTCCAGGCTAAAGGAGGAGGAGACTAGAAACGCAAAAGGTTTTTGATGGCTTATGTATCACCAATTTGCTGCCTGTATGAAGTTCTAAACAAATTGCTAATTTAAAGGAATAATACAAACTAGTGCACACATCCTGCATTACTGTTTTTGCTTGGACATGTCCAAATGACCTGGCTTGCAGCAGCTATCCCAGACACTTATTTAAAGGAAAGCAAATCTACTAGAGAACCTTGAAAAATAAAATGATGGGCTGAAGTTAAAGTAGTATGAAAAAAAAAGAAAAGACCGCTTATTTCAAGCTAGATTGTGTGTGCTGCAGCTGTGCCTGTAGTCTGGTCATATTTAATTTAATTTATTTAAAAATGGTTCTTTAAAAAGAGTCATATCACACTCTGCAATATTAGCATTATTTGTTGATGCCTGAATGATCTCAGTAAATAAGTAACATTCATCTTATCCTACAAAGAGCACTTAGTGAGCTCTCTTTTAAACAGAAAGCACTTCATGGCTATGTCAACCAATGGAGATACAATTTTTTATTTCCAATAATTAATGCATTTTAGGAATAACAAAATAAAGTGCATTTTGAAAGAGCACCCTTCATATCATTTCTCTTTCTATAACTAAAAAGTAAGTAGATAAATTTTCTTCTTACCATAGTTCTACTTACCATAGCTCATACTTCTTAGTTCTAACATAGTAGGAATGCATATGGGTCTAACCAGTGCCAGGTACCACATAAATATCAACCCAATGCACCTTTTCTAGAAATCATACCTTCATATCATCAGTTTGAATAGTGGAAGTGAAAAGCATACACGATAACTCTCAGAAGTCACATTTGTCTGGAGCAGTTATTTCAGGAGATTATTTTTCCTTCACTTCTCCCTTCTAAGCCGCTTTATAGACTGAAATTACAACACATCAGTTTCAGCACTGCTGCAGCCTAAAGGAAAGTCTCAGTAGATATTTCTTCATCAAACATGAACACTTCTTTGCAGACAAAGCCTGACAATGAGGTCTACTTGCCTTGCCAAGTCTGTTCTGCTTCTTCCAAGCCCTTTTTCTTTCTAAGGGTCCCACCCTACAAGAATCTTAAAAGGATCTGTATTGGATCTACAGTGGTCTCACACTCCTCTATGCTGCAGGTTTATGCCCCCTACTTATCTTTGCACAAAATCAAACAGTAAGCTGAGGAGACAAGCTTTTTTTTTCCCCCCATTTTTTCCCCTCTCCTTCATTTTTAATTTCTAAGTTTTCTGTTGAGATACAGCTGTCTTACATGGCCTCCTGTTTAGCTCCTCAGTAATGTAAGCAAT
The DNA here is from genome assembly GCA_013398055.1 of Ifrita kowaldi. Lineage (NCBI taxonomy): Eukaryota > Metazoa > Chordata > Aves > Passeriformes > Cinclosomatidae > Ifrita > Ifrita kowaldi. The sequence continues at coordinate 300,880 of VZRS01009393.1, forward strand.
GTAATCAGAAAAAGTAGTTGGAAGGAAGAACATTTGACAGTGGACAGCCCTGACACTGACCGATGTAAACTGCTGCTTAGAAAGAATGAAAAGAGGTATCCAGGGGTAAAAAATGATGAAAACAAAACAAAAAAGAATAGCATGGCATCTTAAATAGTCACAACTTTTCTCCAGCCACCTATTTCTCTTCTCTTCCATCCTGCAGTGAAAAGGATAAAGAAATTAATTGACTAACAATGACTAAACCTAATCTGTCTGCATCCTCATAAGGCTACTGCAATCTGGACTAGCTCCCCAGATGTTCACAGAGCAGCCATTCTGTCCATCATCCTAGGGGAGAGGGCAGTATAGGAGCCAGTACAAAGGGCCAAGAATGTGAGGAGACCGAAGCTGTCTCTGGGAGCTCACTTCGAGCTTCTGTTAGCTTTGAAAGTAAAACTTCACCTTTTGCCTGTTCATTTTAGGGCTTCTTTCCCCTTAAAACAACTTCACATTTCTCAAGATCAGGTCAGTAGCTGTTCAACAACAGAAATAGCTACTGTGTTCAACTTACAGGCTCCAAAATTTCAGCTGTCACAGGTGCTGCGAAGTGTTTTTCATTATACATACAAATTTGATAAAGAGGATCTAGAAGAAGATCTGTAATAGCTAGAATTCCAAGTTCAAGCCTGGGATGGTGCAAATCAAATCAGACCTGCATTATACAAAAGGATGTGAATGGTAAAATTTAACTTCTCCATTCCTGATGCTGGAGTGCAAGCTCTACCGAGCTTCACTGTGGCTTGTTTTAATAATTGATATGCTGCAAAAACATTCTGCATAAAGAATGCGTCTATTAAGTATTTAAACTAAGTATTTAAAATTAAGTATTAAAAATACTATGAAGAATTTAAAGCATAAGAGATTAAATACCTTTGAGCCCCAAATTGCATGTTATATGAAGGTGAGTGTTACATTTTATCCTGGTACCATTCTATCTAAATTCTTAATGGAACCCCCTGCCACATTAAGGACAACTTGTATTTATGTCAATGTTAATCCTTATGCTTATGTGAATTCACGTTTGTTATACTTTTTCCATAATTCAGTTAACATATAGACAAAACAGTGCATATGGATTTCCAAGCAGCTCTGAAATGTCCTTCCCCAATAACTTATAGAAGAAGTAATATCTCATGGGATAGAAGGACTGATGCCTCTTTTGGATTGCCTTGCTACAGACAGGAGGCAACTGTTAGAAATAATTTGCCAGCTTTTACAGCAGAGAGAAATTACCACATTTGTATGAGGACTGGTGTGTTCAAGAGACAAACAATCTGAAAAAAATGTGGAATAGGAACACAAGAAAAATCTGTGATGACATAAAATTATGCACAGGAAGTTAAAACTAAATTCGTTGTAACAACTAGAAGAGATTATAATGAACTAAGGGGTAATAATAATAATAATAATAATAACAGAGCCAATAAAAGCCTGTGCAGATAAACACAAAATTGCACACCACCAAAAAAAAAAAGAAGAAAATATTTTTAAAAAAATTGCATGAAACCTTAAAAAGGATGGGCTCAAAATTATGTACTACAGCCTGGATAAGGGAGATAATATTTTCTCTAGATATTTTTTTTGAAAGCATTATCTAACTAATTAACACCGATCAAAAAAAAGTTGGCAGAATGTTAACACTGAATAAAGAGAGACTACAAAACTAAGGGGAAGCTAATGCTATGCCTTTTCACACACACTTGGTATTTCAAAATTCTGAATTCTGTCATGGCATTTCTTCATAAATGTTATCATAAAGAAGACTGTAATAAAGCAGACACAAGAAAATGGACCGGGTAATCCACAATTCAGTTTGAGAATGACAGAGGTGAAGGAGAATACAACAAAGATCTACAAAACCATGACCTTGCCAACAAGATCATCAGGAAAATAACGATGCACATATTTTCACTATTTCAGATTCTGTAACTTAACAGAACCAGTGAGTGTCTTGGGCAATAGCTTTAAGTAAAAAAAATTGATTATTGAAAACAGAAACCATGAAACTCATTGCTTTGGGCTGCTGCAGAGATTGGAACTGTAAGAGTCTACTGTAAAATTTATGAAGAAGAGGCTATTAAACATGATTTTCAGACTGCAATCTCTGACATGGGAGGGCCCATGAAGCTGGGAGGCCATGCAAGGCTTAAGCTGAGCTTCACCTCGAGCTGCCTCATTTCTTTCACTGCTCCCAAAGCATCCAGTACTGACCAGCACTGGAGAAAAGCAGAACAAGCTTAGTGAGTATTCATGGCAGTTCCCTGACACAATAGAGCAACACTTCCTCATCATACCTACTTCAGTCATCTCTCAAGGTGTAAACAAGGCAGGAGAAAATGCCAAGTTAACTGACTATAGATGAATCTATGATTTTATAATAAAAGACAGTGTACTGAACAGCAATTCCAAAGACTGATACAATTTTCATATCCTCTCTGTTCCAGGCTTTGGTCTCAATGCAAGGGAAATGTGGGCTTTGGTGAGACATACTGGGGAATTCCATATTCTAAGGCAAAATCAACTGTAGATATGGAGTTATATCTTCCTCAAACACCTTGTCAGGCTGAAAACATAAACCAACTGAAAGAGAAACTGAAATGTCACATTATGAAAATAGGCAGCTGAGCTCTACCTAAGCAATTATTAACAAAGCTTTATCTAAACTATATCGCTCTTCTTAACAGAAGGAAATCTTTTTATTTAAAGTACTAAAAATATTTGCACCTGAAAAGCAGAGACAGAGACATGCAATTCAGATGCCTAAATGCTGGAGTTTCAATTCAGTCCAGTGATGCGTACCAGAATGTCATTAGGTATCTAAAGAGAGTAAGACCACCAAGAGCAATGAGAATAACGTGTCACAGAGCATGACGTGATGCAAGCATGGCAGAGAGCATCAGTGCTAAGTGCAGACAACTGTGACACCTGGATCCAGGCAATAAGATGACCACCACTTTGTTTTATTCCAAGGAAAAAGAACTGCCAAAAACTAAGAGGTCTGGGCTTGCTTAAAAAGTACTCATCCAACTGAGATGATTTTAGATGAAAGAAAACGGGAACTGTGTAATTATATACACTTACCTTGACAAATAGAAAGCAATCTGTGATTAGAACGTAGTAATTAGTTACAAAACGCTTCCCATGGATTTAATTACCCATCAGTCTACATGTTTCTTAATTACTTTTATCTCATTGAATCAGTAAAAATTTCTGCCTGGGGCAACTGCCACTCACTTATTTACACAGCTTCTAGTTTTTACAGTGAATATATTACAGCAACATGGCCAAACAATGCTAGAATTACAGTTTAAATTTCATGCATAAGAAATTTCTCCCTCAGTTTTCTATGGAAATTATTTTCTTAGATGTGAATTCAGACCTAACTTTATTATCCATGTGTTCAGGAAGCCTGGAAACATCCAATATGTCATTTAAAAGAAATTCAAAGAAAAACCACACGTTCCTAAGTAAAAAGAAAAACAGCAACAAAAATACATTACATTCACATAGGTAAAAAAAATGGTTGAGAGGCAAAATTGTAAACCTAATATACAAATAACTTCTCAGAGAAATGTATGAAATTTCTAAATTGAATCGAGTCTTAAGATATAAGAACTTCTGAGGGAGTAAAACTGACTCCAAAACTGCCCTGTTATTGGTAATATCCTCCATCACTGGCATGTCCTCCTTGGTGTCAGTATTAGTTAAGGTCAAGAGATATGATTAAGTCACCCAACCTGTACTCCATGCAGCTGCCATAATGATTCACATGGACAAAGAATAATTACGAAAAATGAAACCAAATTTGTAGTTGCAGAAGTAATAAGAACATCTAATTCGTCTACACAAAACCCAGAAGGGTCAATTCATTTGCCTGCATTTTGGGTATAGTGACTTCTGCTCTTTGCTCTGACAACAGACTCTTTGCAGCAAGAACTTTGTCTTTCAATCAAATTGATGGGCACAATACTCCCAATATGAAATAAATAACTGCTACACATTGCATACATTTTTATAAGGTAATGTGCAATGACAAAACTGATTTTTTCACAATTGAACTTTTCAGAATTCATGAGCAAAAGTATAAATATGGTTTAAGTGACAAATGTCAAAAAGTCCAAATAACAAAAATCAATAGAATTTAGACTGACAAAACACTAGAGTTATTCTAGCAAAGAACAAGAGCAAAAGGTAGGTTCCTCTCACTGCTAACACATCACTTATTATATTTTTCTCAAAGAAACTTTCCTAAATGGCTACTATCCTGAAGCTTGATAAAAACTATGCCTTCTCTAAGGAGGGTTTGTTTTGTTTTGGGGTTGCTATGCTTTTTAAAAATTTTTTTTTAATTATTAATATATCTTAGTGGACCTTTTCTGTCTCTCTGTGACAGCATTTCTGTAATTTCTCTGTCACCTTATTACTTCAGACACCATCAATTTCATATCACATTTGAATATGCTTATAAATTAATGAAGAATAAAAACACTAAAAATTGTCTACAAGATGCTATCTTACTGTGTGCTTTCCTAAATGTTTCTCTATCATTTTAAGTTTTATTTTTTTAAAAAAATGTAAAGTTATTAAAAAAAAAGCAATTCCAGGATATGCCTTTAGTCTTATTAATTCAAGTGTGTATAAAAGACTGCATCTCCTATACTACGTTTTTATTTCTAGAAAACACACCAGCTTTGATTTATTTTCTCATGCATATAGGTATTGAAAATATTTCCACTAGAGCAAAGGAAAAGGTGTTGGAGTAAAAGCTTCTAGCAAGAAAAAAAGCAAAATCAGTCCTTGCACATCAGCAGGGATGCTCATGGCATCTTTTGGAGAAGCAGCAATATGAAGGAGCAAGGTCAGCTGGCTGAGGCTAAGCAGCAGCAAACACCAGCTGCAACCCCTGAGGACCTGGGACACCTCACCTGCCTGACATAACATCACCCCCTCTGCTGGGCTGCTTTTACACCTGGAGCAAAAAGTCCCGAGCTACTGGTGGGAATCTGAAAATGCACGTCTCAGTCCTGTCATCAAAAGCCAGATTTTCCTCGTAGCTTTAGTAGTTAAAAATCAATGAGTAAAGTAATCTTAATGTGCAAAAGTTGCAGGTCTGTTGAATTATTAATAAGCAATACAACTGTAAATGCTTTTGTTCACCATTCTTCAGTGCACTTGCAAATGATTTCAAAACGAAAGGTGCTGAAGCATGAAGATTGTAGGCAGCCATTGCTTTTTGAAATCACAGTGCAGGGAATTGGTGGAATTCTTGCCTGCCTGGGTTATAATCAGACATTGTGAACTTTCCTTGAAAGCAGACTTCAAATTCACAGGGGTCCCCAGCCTTCAATCAAGAGAATGCTTGAAACGACCTCCATCTGCCATTTTAATGTATTCTTCCCAAAGACTTCCATAAATATTTAATATAAGAAACGCACTGTTTAAACACAATGAGTAGCTTGTGAAATTAAAATTGGCTGACGGATTACACGATATAATACACAGTAAACAATGGTAGAGAAACCATAGGCAGAGCCACACACTTTCCTTCTGCTCTTCAACTAAATGAATCAGAAAGGAACGTGAAGGCAAATTTCATGACAACCTTATTAAAGATACAGCAAGCCTTGTACAGCAGCCTTAATACAGAGCATGTCCCTAATCTCATATGTGCACGGGCACACAACAGACACTTGCCTGTCAGCTGGAGAGAAGACATACACAGAATCTTTTCTGGTTTTTTTTTCTGAATCGCTTCTTTGCAAGGCAGTAAAAGCCTTCCTCCCCAGCCTCTTCAAAGCCCTACAACAACAAAGCTGGAAAGACAAAGCTCTGTCCAAGATTTTAAGTTGGGGCTTAAAAGGGTGCATAATTAAACGACCTAATTTTGAAAAACACTAGACATCATATGACATTAAACCCATAGCAAATGCTTTGCAGGCTGCCTGACATACAGCCTCAACCAAATCACTGAGACAACTGCATTAGCAAATCTGTCAACAAAGCACATCCTGGCAGTTTTTTCACACATTTGCGCTTTCTGGAAAGGCAGTTGTATGTAATTTACAAAATTCCCAAATTTAAACATTCACAAGTAGCTTAGCAATGTATGCTGCCTGCTGTGTGTGCCTGCATTTGGTATTTACATACAGATACATATACACATATATATACACAGGAAAAGATACACATTTATTCTTACCCTAACACATTCACTCCTTATAATACCTGAAATATCTAAATATAAAAGCATAAATACTAAGAATATTTGTATGTTTGCAACCCAAAATTACACCTCTTAAATATTTTAAAATACATCTGTGGTACATAATATCAGAATGTACTTTTCCACTCCAACCTAGAGTGTTGCTTTATCAGTAAATAGGAAGTGAGTATTGCTTCTGTAAAAAAACCCAGATCTTTTCTAGAAAATATCATGCCCTGGGTAGAAAAAAAAACCCAATTCAGGACAAGTACAAAAACAATGCTTAATCCTACACGGAAATGTATACCTAGATAAGGCTTAACTCCATGAAGACCCAAATATGACACAAACAGAGGAATTCACTGAAGAAGCCATCCTAACATTACTTGTGTGAGTGTGTGTATGTGTATATAAACACACACATATAAATGTGTTTATATGACATGTATATACATTACTTGGTTTGCACATTTCTCAAATCCAGCACCTCAGAATTCTGTGAAAGCACCAATAAAAACATACATACAGTAGTAAACCACTGTACAGTCCTAATTTTTATAGTAACTTTTGTATCTTTTTAAATAAATCAAAATTAATTTTAAAGCACATGAATTTTAGGTAAACAAACTGTTCCATCAGATGTAATTTTTTTATTACTATTATTTTAATTCCCGCTTACCTACAATATCAGAAGAGGTTCCTTTTCTCATTTTTAGAACTCAAAACTCTTTAAGCAAGTAACCACATCTTATTTAAAAGAGAAGTTACAGATCAAATTGATACCGACCCATGGCCAAAATCAATCCTTCCCAACCCCGCTGTCAAGATCTAAATACTTTACACTGTAATTAACTATAAAGTTTATACTTCATATAATTCTAAATCTCAGTACATTTATTTTTCTCAAAAATACACAAAATTTCACAAGAATTTACTTTACTGTCTGCCACTCTCTCTCTCTCGATGCACTTGCTTCTGAAAAGGCTCACTCACTGACATTATCACACCAAATATATTTTCTGTACCATATGCTAACCAGAGTCTTGGAATTTAGGTAGATCATCCACTAAATAAGGCTTCTAATGACTTCATTCAAGGACACAAAACCGAACCAAAAAATCCTACTACACATTCTTTGAAAATGATTCCTGATTGTCTTACCAGCCATCACTATATACAACACACAAGCATGCAGGCACATGTGTGACGACACACATCTTTAACAGAAAGCAGTTTCTGGGAGACAGAAAAATGTGTGACAGGGCCCAAGGTGATAATCAAGATAGCACTTCAAATCCTTAACAAGTTTCAGTTCAGCCTGAAGCAGCATTAGATTTTTGTAAAATACAGAGCAATATGAAATGATGGGAAACGTCTGGTTTTCCCAGTTTTACTCGCAAGCATATATTGATGGGCTGTTGCTAAAAAAAAAAAAACGGGAGGGGAGGGAGGGAAGGAAACACAGTAATCTTTGGAAGAAGGAGAATAAAAACAAGTAACCCTGACCATGCAGAAAAACTGAGAGGAGGCAGAGTAGGAGGAATGCAAAAGTCATGGAATAACAGAGGTCATGAATCTGGTGTTTCCAAATGGCTCAGAGCACTAAATCTGAATTTACTGTTGACTCTGGAGAGTAAAAATGTTCTCCAGTTGTCCAGACCCATCAAGCAGATCATAAAAATTAAGATCTATAGAGATGCTCCTACTTGTAAGGGCAACTGCTCTTTATCATCTTCACTACAATTAATTCAAAATATTTAAAGAAGTCCATGAACTAGGAAATTACTGCTTTCAAGAAGAGATTACAACATTAGATAGCAGTGGCTTAATTTGCATTGCTGACAAGAAAATCCAGAAAACTCATTAATTTTACAGCAGATACAACTCCTTATTTCATTACCTTGTTAACGTCTTTTTTCTGCTTTGTGTCTTCTTTTTGGAAGAAGAGCCTTGCTTCTCTCTCATTTAAACCTAATGATCTGGTCCAACAAAACCATTTAGAAACATTCATTTGGAATGAGCTTCCTGCAAGCTGTAATAAGTAAGCATCTAGCTACAACTATCAATGCACTGACACTCAAAAAACACACAAATTTTTAATGTCAAAGAATACCACTTTTATGTTATTTCCTTTTTAAGATATTTGTAAAACAGTTAATAACTTTAAGTGCCAGAAGCATCCAAATTATGGGGGTTTTTATAATGTTAAATTGCCAAAATGCTTATTAACTTCTCCTTCCTTGCAAGTGAAATGTAAAAACATAATTTTTGAGAATTAAGCCATTGTATCACTTGAAAAAGTTATCAGAAACCCCAAACAATGCTCCCACATGTATAATCTGAAAACTAGGTTTATTATCTTCCTGGTAGAAATCTTTGCCTTGAGGGAGATGAAGACTGACAGAGGCGGCACAAATTTTGGCACCCTCACGGCTGGCAGTACAGGCCACTTAGAGAAGGGTGCTCAATAATTGCTGTTTTAAATAAGTAGTGCCTGTAGACAACAACTTACAGAAAAACCAATGCTTAAGCTCTAAGTTGCAGTTACTTTTATGCCAAGTTAGAATAAAATAGCTGGACACTATTTCTATCAGAGGGACACAAATACATAATTGAGCAGATACCATGACTGCACTCTAACATGATTCTGCCTGTCCGAACAATTCACAAACATCATGTTATAGGCCATAAAGTGCCAATTCTCCCACTTATATGGAAATAAAAAAAGCAGAATCAGTGCTGAATCAGGGGACAGAAAACACCAGGCTGGGTGGTGCTCTGCTGAAGATGGTGCAGCTGTCTTCCAAGAAGCCAAGAATTCAAAAAAAAGTCAACAAATCTCAAATAAATTCTTATTTATGAAAAAAATCACTAATATTGATGAAAATTAAAAGTGGTACTGAAGATCAAGGGAGTCCAATACAATGAATACCAAAGGCAAAGGCATGTTGGTGTTCTCAACCTGCAAAATGTACTATATTTATCTCAGAACAACTGGGAAAACATATATTCTGAAAACTATTCTTGCCTGCATAACATAAGGTATGTATGAAATTTTGCTGACTTATGAATCAAAGTCCATCTTTGGATGGACAGGACAGAAGTGTTTTATCTGATTTGTGGAACAGTAGAGATCCTCAACAGGCCTATAAATTCACATTACTTAGTACCTTAAAATGATGTATTTTGTAAAGGAAAGTGATGGTAATAGCAGAAATTTCCCAAAAGACTTGCTAATAATCATAAATAAAAGCAATTGAAACAAACTAACTTCAGAAAAATAATAAAATACGGTATTAATAAAAGTTGCCAATGAATAACTTCTTAGTTTTTCCTTGAAACGTTGTAAACTAGTTCTGGGCAAACCATTTCCCCTCCCCCACCCTTTTTAATTCTTGTTTTCAATTTACCACTCACTTGGAAAAGTGACCTTACTTTTACCCTGCATCTCCCTCTGGTGGTTTCCTTTTCTGTCTATTGAAATGCAATTTTAGTAAGGAGATTCTTTTTGCCTTGCTCTAAAGCAAAACAGAGTTTTAAGTTCCAATTATTTTCATCTCCTTCTCCTTTCACTAGAGTTAAACTAACACAATTAAACTGAAGTTGTCTAACTCAACTCTGCTTCCCCTGCTGTCCCTGCCGAGCCTTCTTTGTCGTTCCTCTGCCTCTCTCTGGCCATTTCTTCAGCCATACCCATGAAACTCCATCAGTTCTCTGAGAGAGGGAACTAGCAGGATTGCAAAAACATACAGTAGTATTTCCATACTGCAAACATTAATGCTCTCTGAAGTATTTCCTTACACGCATCGGCGTTACTACAGTTGTCTGCTGATGAATGCATCACTGGGATTTACAAATCGCAATTGCCACTACTCCCATGCTGCAGATCGACAACAAACTGTGAAGGTTTTACTGACACAGTTCGAAGAAGAGATGTGGATCAGCCAACACCAGCCCTCACACTTCTAAAGGATGTCAACCTGTTTGCTGACAGAATATAAAGGCACATGCACAGAAGGAGAAATGCAAATGTAAATCTTAACTAGCACTGAAAACCCACTCCTACGAAAAATAACACCAGCAAGGAGTGCATATAACTGTCAAATTTGCTACAGTTCATATTTCTTTATCTGGATTGTTTTGGTTCTCTGTCCTTGTAGAAGTTGTTTTTTCATCACTATTTTTATATGGAGAATACTGCAAACAACATCTGATGCTTTTTGAACTTCAAAGGAATAAAGCCAAAGTTTCCAAGGACATAGGGTAACATTTTGATAGGCTTTCTAACACTTACCACTTTTTAACTATTAATGGTTTAAGTTGTTAAGTCATTACAGATGGTTCTGAAACTTGTCTCCAATACCTCTTTTTCCTTAACTTGGTTATATTAAAAAAATGTACTTTTCTTAACATGTACGAATAGTTTCTTACACTGAAGAGTCACTTAAGATAAATGATTCCTCATGGAATCACAGCAGTAGGGAGCAGAAACCACTGCAGTAGTAAAAAAAAAATCCTTTAGAGTGACAGATGAGTAACTAACTACAAAAATTGTTTCAACTCAACGAGAAAGATTCAGGAAAAATATCCACCGAGTGGAACATGAGAGCTTTCCTGCTTCAGTAAAATATGGTAAACAATGGCCAGAAAAATAAAACGTGTTGAAATGATCACACAAAGTCTTTTCAAATAATATCTAATGTTAGCACCATCCTCCCCTCACTTTTATGCTCCCGAGACACACATCAGTGTACCAAAGAAGCATCAATCATCAAGCAAGAGAAAAACATGAAACCTATCAAACTGTAGGGTGGTCTTTTCTCAGGAAAACTGTCAGAGCATTTCACTTTGATCTTTTTTTTTTTCTCTTTCAGAAACAGACCAGGAAAACTTCTCCACCCTATGAAAATAATAAAGCACAAAGCCACACTTTCCAGTCCAGTCCAGAAAATGATCTCCAATGAAAACTGTTTCTTTTCAAGTGACAAATTAACATTAAAAATGCTGGATCACAAATATTATAATCATAATTTCATTTGAAAGAAGAAATTTCTGCTTTTAGCACTGATCAACAAGAAAAAGGAAATAATGTTTTAAGAATGACACTAACAGACTAATTATACATCTAATTTCAGAGTCTAAAAAACGTACAGACTTCATTTTGTCATGCCCAGAAGCCTGTAAATTGAATATAATCAACACTATAATTAAGATTTCAAAATAGCTTCTATTGTAAGAGTTTTGCCTTTGGTAATTAATTACTTTCCAGAAAACAAAATCGTCCGGGATTAAGTGACCATTTCACTCAGGAAAAAACCAACACACACACACTCTCTCTATTTATCATTTAAATAAGTCTGTACGTTCTACATAGAAACAGGTTTCTCCTGAAAGTTTTTTTTCTAAGCTGAAAAGTGGAATATAACACAATAATTTCTTAGTAGTATGAGAATACAACTGATATATTTTAGTAAGAAACTGGCCACAGTCTTCTAAAGAGAGACCACTCTGTTGAGCAGACACCTGGAATGTCAGCAGTCACTTCTGGAACACACAACTGACCTATAAAAACAACTGATCAGAAACACAAGTCAGATACACAGGGCCTGGGAGTGATGGGCAAAGTCTGAATCTCTTAACATAAGTCAAGACTCTTCCTGAAGGTTTTTACACAAATTAGGTGATTAGCAGAATTTTAAAGAAAGAAGTCAACTCTGAAAAAACTGTTTCCGAATCTTTGTATGCCTACAGCAAACTGGGAGAGCAAACCTCAGCATGCAAGTCTGTGTAACATCTGAATGTTGAGAAATAGCTAGAAATCCAATTATTGTTTCTATATCTGTATCATATTGAAGGCATTGAAGTAAATGGGTAATAAACTGGGGGAGTAAAAATTGAGTTCATACAGAAGCCACTTTTCAAAAATCTCTGTTAGTTCTAGTATTGCCTGTCAAGTATTTACAGCACCTCATAAGACACTTTCCTTCTCAGAAAAAGAAATTGAGAAATGAAATTAACTCTTGAATTTACAAAATTTTATTTCCCTTACACTAGAATTCAGATAGAAATGCATATGAATTTCTCGTTATATAAAAAGGCAAATGAAACATTTTTATCATAAAAGTCTCTTTCCTGTTCCTAGCAAATAAAACTCCAGGTAAGTAAACCGGGAAATGGTTAATGACTCAATATTTAATACAATTTCACTATTTGAAATATATGGCCATTGAAGTCCCAATGTACTGGTATCAAATGCATTTTGAAACCCTATTTCAACAAGAATTAATCTTAGCATAAGTATTTTTCTTCTATATGGAAAAGATTTTTATTGTGTGACTATTAAAAGAGCCTGTCATTCCTGTGCAATAACTGATCTGTAACGGTATTCAATCACGTAATCTTCAATGAAATTAAAAAGCAATTGCATGTAAATAGCAATCTAAATGCCTTCACAGGTCACATACTCAAAGAGTTGCTTGTTACTAGACACACAGAGCTAGGCTGATTTCACTGAAGGTGCATAAATGGTATAAGCAAATAACAGAGGCCTGAAAGGTAACTACAAATGTTGGTGCAGTTACAAATCCAGGGACATATTTTTTCCTTGCTTATCCAAACAAAGATACAAACTGCTAGCTTAAAGCTCAGGTGATGGCGAATATGGACAAGAGCATCCAGTTTTATTGATTGCCCCCTCTTCCATTCTGATGGAGGAAACACAGGTCCACATGGTTGAGGGCAAATGTTCAGGTTCAGCAGGGAGAAAGGAATTCCCTATACAATCAATATATTAGCATCGCCAGGGTTTTTTTACAGGGTCCTTTGAAACTACTGACCCAACATAGCAAGAGTGTATTTTTTTCAACAGCTCAACTCTGAATAAAGGAATTATGATCAACATAAGTGGCAGAAACAATATGACAAGTAGCATGTCAGTATCTAGTGTTAAAGAAAGTACTTGCTGAATGAGATAAAAGTCTGATACAGTTTACAAATGCAAATATGAAAGGACTATAGAAAAACTCATTTCAGAAAATCTAACAGCTCAGCAGATCTGTGTGAAGAAGCCTTTTATACTTATCCCTCAAGTATTTTTAATTCTAGTTCGGCAAATAATTATCAGCTCCACATATGACATTTTACATAGATGGAAACAGAAAACTACACAAAAAATTTACAGAGAAATTTTAGTATGTCCTTTACACTTGAAGGAGAAGCCCACGAAATTGCTCAGAGAGCTCTACAGCCAGCAGTACAATCTCATAAGCTCTTGATTAAGTTCTTCAGACTTAGAAAAACCCCAATAGAATTCAGAAGGGGCAGGAGATGTACTCCTGAGCCAGAGTTCTCAGCAGACTCACAGCACCCCAGCAGAATGCCTTCTTTTGCTACTCAGAAAATTTGCCTGAAAATTTAGAATGAAAAAAGCTGGTGAAAATTGCAAATTTAAGGTGCAGTAACAATACACTGGACAGCAGTACAACTACCATGCATTATGTACAGCTGCAAAAGCCCTGGGAGACCGCATACAAAAATGGAAAGAAAGAGGTGGGCTTAAGAAATTGGTGCCTACTAAGAAGAATTTGGTGTGCATGAAAAAAACAATCCTGCAATAAGCAGTCACAGACCCCTGTTTGAGCAGTTTATTGCCATAAAATAGCAACAGATACAATGTCACAAGTTCCGTAGGTTCTTACCAAAATACTAGTTTACTTCCATAAAACCAAGACTTTACTATTTTGAACCAGGAGGGAATGCTGGAAGTACTAAATGCTGTGCTGTATTTCCCATTCTAAGAGTTTACAAATTATCAATACATACCTTCTATAGAAATGACACTAATCAAAATGCACAAAAACAATAACAACAACACCCAAAGAAACTCGTCTATTTATGCAGTATAAATGTACACGCAGCCAAAAGTGTAAGCGTTCTGTCAGGACTCAGACAAATATCAGAGTTACCTCATCAGCTGTAATTTTCATTTGTGAGAAGTCAGTCCAAGGCAGACTCAAGTTAATTCAATTTAGATTCATCTGCAACAGGACAGCCTGAATCCTTTATCTGCCTATGCTACAGTGAAGTTCTCACAGTTCTCACACATGCAAAGCTAATGTAATTATGAAGAACCAACATAGAGATAGTAATATGTAGATCAACACCTCCGTTACAGCTGTGAAAATCCCTTCTTATGGAAACAGAAATGTTACATCAATATATTTAAAATTAAAGCCTAACATGAATTTTATGAAGCTCAAAATCCTGGAAAATGGAAAGAGCTATATATTACATATACTATGCTTTTCTTATCCTTATTAGGTCTTATATAAGCTGCAATTAAATATTTCAAGGTAAGAATGATACAATTATGATTTGCTCTAATAACTACACTAGAGTCAGACATTCCTAAGAAGATCACAGAACTGAGTGGTTTATACTGAAGTTTTTTATTGCTGTTCCTACTAAAACTACATTTGTATGTTTGTATTGACATGTTTGGGGGTTTTGGTGCAGCTAAAGATATGTAAGGGTTTTATTTCCCTTTAACTGTGTGAACGTGGGACTGACAAGGACTTGCAACATCAGTCCAAAGGACACAATCAAACCTTTAAAACTAAAAGGCACATAACAACAGACTGTCTCTGGAGATTCAAAACAGTACAATGAAAAACTCTTAGCAATTATAAAGCCTACTCTGTGATACAGAATAGATGACCAACCTAAGTCCTACACACTTGTTTCTACATTCTCTTGTTCAAAACCATTAGTTGCCAGTAAACAATATTAATAAACACCTTGTCATATGACAGCCTGGGGACGTAACGACTGGATAGCCAGTCAAGACCAGCAGAAAACAAACCCAAACAGCTTCCAGTAAAACCACATTCTTAAATTCAAGGTTCAAGGATAGCAAACAAGAAAAACAAAACAAAAAAAAGCAACAGACCATCAAAAAATATGCTAATAGCTCTGTAGCACCCTGAACCACAACAATTTAAATACCAGCAAGTATTGGTTTGGTAAAAACCAAACAAGTAAATTTTCTGCCACGTGACCTACATCAGTTATTCACGACTTACTCCATGAACAGTAAAACCTATTTACATGTCTGCTGTCTAAGACAAATAGGAGGAGTTGCTTTCCCATATATTTTCCAGTAGTTACAAAATTCAACTATAGAGACTTTTATACTTTCTACCACAGAGCTTATTTACTTCTTCAGGTTTTAGGACATAAGGGTACAATGGAACTCCGGCATACATTCAAACAATTCCCTGTGGTTTATGATAGACAGTGTGCACGATCCTTAGGTAGCTTTAATAAATTTTAAAGTTTGGATAAAATAAATTTGCACCTACAAATGGATTGTTTTAGATGCTAAGCCCTGCAGCTACCCCTAACAAACACCTCACGATGAGTTTTAGCATTTGCACTGAGAGATTATCACAGTAGGCTCCTTGACACAGCAGAGCTCGCAGTGATAAAAAACAAAACACGCCTTCCCCTTCTCCCTGGGGGTGTGCTGGATTCTGAACCATTAGCAAATGCAACTCCATTATGTAGGAAGGAAGTGGGAAATGGTTGTGCTCTGCAGGTGTTCAAAAATACATTTTCAGTAAGGGAGCAGATGCTTGAAAAGAAACAATTCAAGTAAGCACATGGCACCATAATCAGTCTTACTACTGTATTTGAAAGCAACTGTCTTCCTCTCAAATACACAAGTTACTTGCTTTTGGCATCACATGTATTTATTGCACCTGCAAGTGCTTGAATATATTACATTTCTACATTTCAATGTATGGTTCTTTTAAAGCAACAGGACACGACAGATCACAAAAATGATGAACAAGTCACAAGCCTGGTCACAATAAACCTTGTCAATTTACACGGCACAGGGAGTTGCCTAAAATGCATTTTAATTTTCAAACTTTGATGCCATTAATGTATATGGAATGAGGTGTAATAAAATACCATTACCTTTATTTTAGATGTTTCTGCTACCTCATATTGCCAGACAATTGCTTGTTTTCATACTCTGAATATGTGAAACATCCATTGTTACAGAACATTTTGGTTCAATTCATTTTGAGGAACCAATAAACCCAGACAGATCCAAAATGCATTTCTTCATAAATAAGTGTCAGGAAAATCAACGTACTTCCTTGCAAGTGTAAACCCAACAAAAACTGGATCATTCCAAAAGTGTTGAGCAAAACAGATATCCTTTAAGCAGAAACTCTGAAACAAAAACATAACTTGTTTTCTCACTAGCTGCACTTATCAGTGCACTTTTCTTTTACACGGAAACAGACGAAAAGGTTACAGGACAGCACTATGCATGACTACTGCCTTTTAATAAAGTCTCACTTTCTTCTGAATATCAGAACTCGAGGACTTCTAATTAAGGCACTTAGAACCTGTGACCAAAGCCTCAATTAATGTTAAAGGCATCTAAAGGGCATCTAAAAGTGTAGATTTATGATTAAATGGTCTAGCACTGGGCCAGTAGTTCCAGTCAATGCACTAAGAACTGAACAGGTCAGGAGATTGAACTATCCTGTCTATTCCCAGGTGGCCTTTGCAGGTAAAGAGAGAAGGGTATGATTGGGTCAGAAATAGTCTGCCTCTTGTCATACTAAATTCACACTTAAGGAGAGACATCAGTTCGCAACTGCAATTTTGATACTTCTTGTGAGTATCCAATCATTGTTCTTCACTTCATTTTGCTTTTTAAAACTGTTTAATAACTTCCCTAAGAAGAAATTTTTTACTACCTTAGGATCTGTTTATTATTTTACGTTTTGTAAATTAGGCATTTTCTGTGCCTGTATATGTGTAGCTTCTTTGCATTAAAAACTTCCTCTTTTTAATTTCTCTCAGATAGTACACCCTATCTAGGCATACACCTGCCTTTATGCTAATAAAAATCAATTTCAAGCTGAACCGGTTCCTCCTTCCTTTTTCACTTAGACTGACAACATAACCCCAAATGGGAAGTTTCACTTCCTTATTCCTTCCTTTCTAGTTTTTTTTTTTTTTCAGGTCCTCTAGGGACTCTCTCCACCATGACTGTCCCCTAGAATAAAATTCAATGTAAGAATGGCCACTTCTTTCGTCTATTTGAATTCCTCCAATGTCCTAAACCATTTTTACTCTATACTGATTTTTCAGATCTATTTCTAATAGGCCCACAAATGACACTATCAACTTTGAGAGTAACTACAGCACTCTTTTCCAGCCTGTTAGGCTAATTAACAGATATTGTGCTACCAAAACAAATTTTCACTAAGTTCCAGCCATCTTTCAGCAGTGTCAACATTTTAATAGGTCCATATTCTTATTTCAAGAACTTTTGTTTCAAAATTCAGGATAACTGTTGATAACTTATTTTCTAGATTACCATTCTATGTTCTTTACTTGCATCTATCTGCCACTAGCATTTACTCTACTCACAATCATAGTCACCCTCAGATGTTACTCATATTCTGAAGGAGGTAGTAGCAAACACACCAGATAGATTTAAAAATCTAGGCCATTTACTGCCTGCTGATTTAAAATTCTCTGTTCGCAGTGCTCTCAGAAGGAAGCTCAAGAAAGACAGTCTGCTTTGACTTAAATGTATTCTCCCTATAGTTAATTATAGCTATAGCTCCTTTAACATATGAATGTGCAAAAACCTACGAAGTCCCAATAATGAAGAAATTAAAATTATAAAGTTCATTATGCTGAAGCATAATGAATTCTCCTGTGTTTTACTGGCTGTCTACATTTGACTCTTCCCTAAACAGTACTATTGATATATAAACACTTTGTACACAACCACACATTAAGAAAGAAGTTGTAAAAACTGGGTGCCTTTTAAAAGTAAACATTTACTACGCCATGGTACTGACCTACAGTGGTATTTCCTATGCTCAGTGCATATAGTGCAGTGACATATTCTTCCACTGTAACTGATTCATAAAGGGAAGGGTAACAGCAACAAAGTCTCTTTCCATCGTTCAGTATTGATAACAAAGCAATCACAGTCCTTTATAGAAACAATAAAGCAGTATTGCTTTCTATTCTATTCTCTTTCCCCTTCCACCTATTGCTACACTGCCACAAGCCACACAAAGAAGTTAATGTTTTCTAAGTTAAACAACTGGCTGTCTGCTTATCTGGAAACTTCAACGTGGTGGTGCAACTTTCAGCTACCTGTGGGCGAGCACAGTGCCTGGCAACCCTGCAAAGCACGCAGGCTCCAGCTTTAAGTCCTGTTGCGTGCCTCAGAGTGAACATTCTCAGCCTGGTGGGCACTGCCAGCCCCTTTGTCCCCCACCGCCTGTGTGCTCTGCGAACTGTGGTTCAAAACAGCCAATAAAACCAAGCTGCACAAGGAGGAGGGAGGGGGGAAAAAGGCAGATATTTGGGCCAGGGCCAGGCCCACCTACTGGATAATCCCGGTTTACATCCGACAGCTGTTTATACTTACCTGATGTGCAGCAGGTGCGGGACAAAAGGCTCACAGAGCCCTGAAGCACCTGCCGCCTCCACCCCTGCTCAGGGCACCGGGCAGCACCGGGCAGCACCTGGCACCTCCCAGCAGCTCCCAGGGAGCGTGGCCCACCACCCTGCCCCTGGCTCACTGGGGCGGCTGGGGAAGCAGCCTGTGACACCCAGCTGAAGGAGGTCACTCTTCACGAGACATCAGCACGTAAGGAACTCCCAGCCCATCATGGCCCTCTCAGTGCCTCCTCCAAAACACACTCAGAGAATCACTCTGGCTGTGGGAAGGAAAAGCCAGCTGCTGGTGCTCAAACATTTCCTTTGGCTCAGTCTTGAAAACCACAGAAGGTTTTTCGCTTTACTATGCCCAAATTGCACAGTGAGCATAATTTTTGGAACAAGTTCTCAAGGAAAAATAATAATAATTTAGGTGCAACAGACAGAGGGCTGGAGATGTCACCACTTCTCGTTCCAAGCCAGCTGTTTAATCATCACTATGCTGTGCTCATTTTGGTGCCCCTCTAATGCCCTGTCTGTCACATACAGTTCTTGCTACATGAAGTATTACTGGCAATGGTATGTTACAGCCAACAGTTCTTTTAAACATTTTCCAGCCAGCCATAGTCAACAGCCTTTATTGAACAGAGCTGAAAGATTGTCTTCCTCTTTCACAGGTAAACCAGAAATGTGGAGGATGTGTCAAAAGCGAGATATTAATGACCAGGCCTAAACATTACAAAGGTGTAAGACTAAGGCAACATAGGAAGGAGAGGGGAAAAGAAAACAAAAACAAAGCCAACAACAAAAACCCAAAACAGACATGATGGCCACAGGTGCTACTTTTATACAGCTCCATGGGATGTTGTTTTCATGAATGTCATTTAATGAACTCAACTTATTTCACATACAGCTCCAAACAATTTTATTTGAAAACTGCATGAAAGTCCATGGGTTTATTTCTTGGGCAGGTAACTGAACAAAGCCCTCTGCTTTTCTACAGGGGAATCACAGAGCCAGTATCTCCAGATTAAGGAAGAGAATCAAAGGTCTAGTATCTCTCACTTCCTTCACCAGAGGGAAAGAAGGGGGGGAAAAAAAAGAAACAAAGGAAAACGCTGACGGGTTTAAAGCAAAAAAATCAGGCTTCACCCTTAACACTGTGAGTTCTACAAAAGAAGAAGGAGCAGTAACTGCTTACACCAAAGGTTGAGCAGCACACATTGTCTGAAAAACATTTGTTCAAAGTGGTAAAGAGAGATGGTAAACCCAGCTCATGCTGCAGTGCATTTGACCAAATTCCCGAATATATTAATTATAAAATGCACCCACTTCAACTAGTCCATGGCCCAAATGACACAAGTCCATCACTCCAAAATTGATACATCCAGAGGGACAAAAAAAACCAAACAAAAAACCAAACAAAAGACCAAACAAACAAAAAACAAACAAAAAAAACCCCAAACCAACAAAAGCTCTAGATGCTATTAAAAGAAAAAAAGAGAAAAAACATGTGGAAGTACAAGAACACTGTGGAAAAACTAAAAAGTAATTAAACCTCACTTAAGCACATGGAAAGGCTTTTACTGTTAGAAGAATCAAACCTTATATAAATCCACTGAGAACTCAAGGAGAGATAGCTTTTACGTCATGGTGCTAAACATGAAACTTACCTAGTTCAAGTACATACCTTAGTCCAAACAGTGTAATCAGTAATAATACAAAATTAGGAAGCTAACTTTTTGAAGCATTTCATGTAAGATTCAGCACTTAGGTATATTAGTTGCAGCATGGTCACAACAATTACACGAACAATTCTGAATGGCTAAGTAAACAAAAGCATTTGATAAGACCAGAATACATTTGTCACAGAGTACTTTACATAATAAACTGAAATTTATCCATTATGGCAGTGAAAACAAGAAAAGATGCTCCAAGTGTCCAGCAATATTTCATATGGAAACTATGAAAATAGGAAATACAACACTTGAAAAGAAATCCAAAAATAATCTTGCAATTAAACCTGAATTATTGCAATCAGTAATCCAATTAGAAAAAGGCAGTTTCCAAAAATCAGATTATGTAAATTTGGTTTACATTTATGCATTTTACATAGCAGTAACATATATTCTTTTCTTAACACTATACCATAATACAATATAAAGAAACTCCTGTCACTTTATAGTATCAAATTAACCGTAATTTATAAATTTCTGGTAGTAAATTGCCCAGGAGTGTGAGGAGGTATATCCTACCAGTTACCTCTTCCGACTGAGCAGGTTAACACTGCAGGTAAAGAGCTATGACATCCCTTAGATTAAACCAATTGATGATGAAAAGATCCCTTCGTAGAAAGACCTTCAAAAATCTCTCCCTGCCTGAGCAGAAGGTTGAGACCAGAGAATATCCAGAGGTGCCTTCAGCCTCAACCCTGCAGTGATTCTAGGAAATAAAATTCTCCCAGCTTCACCTCAGGTGTTATTAGAAGTCTGGCAGGATGCTATGAAGGTAGTGCCATGTTTATTTTCATCTATAAACTCTGCTAGGGAAGTTTCTGAATACTTTGAGGAAAACAGATGGATTCACACTGATTTTAAGTATCTCATTTAGGTGTCTAAATAAGATTATTTACCTATCTAGTCATGGAGACTGGGCTTTAGTTCTTAATTCCTACACATCTAGGGTAGGTAACCTAAATGCACAGGATGCTAAGAGAAGCCAGGAAGCAACTCTCTTGGAACAAAGTATGTCATTTTAAAAAATGAAACCATGGTAAATAACTTTCACCGTGTTTGAAATCCTGCTTTCTTGTGCCATTTTCTGTCAGTTTGACAAAAAGCTTGAACTCTGCAAGATACAGACTTATGCACATCAAGCCAAAACAAGCTCAATTACACACTGAAGTCAAATAAAAGCATCTTTAAAACTGAAATCCACAGCACTTCACAGATGAAGTCTACCAACCCTATCTCTCCTTTACACGTTCATTTAAGGGGAAAAAATCCACTTGCATCTCTGTGTTGAGAATAAAAAAACCAAACCACTACTTAAAGTGGAAGAGCAAGATTCAGAGAACAGTAGAAACATTTAAGACTTGCAGGGATTTTGCAGGATTTAATTAAAAGCTGCAAGATTTACTTACGGACAGGTCTTTAAAAAAGAATTCATGCCTTTGGCATGTAGTAATATATAAGACTTCAGCCACTCAATAGTTCCTTGTATTAGTGCCCAGTTTGTCTTACTGTGCACACATTATGGTTAATATTAAATGATTTCATCTTTAGTGTGTACCTGGGGGGAGGGGGGAGCTACACACTGAGAGGAGCTTTTGTGCCATACTAGCACATATTTCTGCCTTCTACAGCCTTGTCTGCATCAGAAATCTGGAACCAGAAATTCCCCAGAAGTAATCACAAGAATGACTGTGACAAGTAACTCAGGTCAGGTATTCTTAAACAATGCCGTCATCGTAATATCTTCAAAGATTTCTTGATTTCTAAATTTCCTCTTAGTCATGTCTTAGTCAAGACTGACACAGGACTAAGACAGTCTAGCCAGGAAGCAGCCTAGATAATTACATATACCAAAACAGTGGAAGAGTAAGTTTGTACTTCTTTTTCCAGTGGGCATACCCAATAGCAACCTGGATGCATGGTGCTATTTAATGATGGCATGTTAGCATGCAATGTGTACCACATTCAGGAAACTATTAAAGATACTAATCACCACACAGACTAGTTTTAAAATTAACATATTAGGAGAAGCCCTCTAGTGTGTTCAGACAATGAGTCAGCTTCTAAAACCAGAACAGAAGCAGCTAATACAAATGAAATGCTAATTTTTCCCCAGACAGTGAAGCAACACTCTCTGTGTATTCCAGTTCTTTTGTAGCATGTGAACATTCGAGTTTATTCTCTCAGACTACAGTGTGGACCCTTGAAGAGTTTTTTGCTGTTTCTTTCCCATCTGAATCAGGACTGGGAAAAAACAAGGTTCAAACCTTACATTTCCACACACACAATTAATTGTCCACAAGATGTGCATTTCCACAGCTCTTAGTAGCCACACATTGCTAATGCCACAAAAACAGCTCCCATTGTTCTTTAGATGTTCTCTCAGCACCAAAATAAACAGTTCAGACTTGTTTGTCTATCTCCTCTTCACCTTCACTCACAAAACTGTATCAGCACTTTTGAGTGCTGAGGAGTAGCTCTGCTCTATAATAAGAATATGTAGGGCATCACCTTCCTCAGCAGACCTACTTTCCTGTACGTATGGAATACAAACTGAAACGATTCCTCTCCCCTTACACTCTTAGATCATACTCCAAAAAGAAGACAACGCTTTTTTCCTGCAACCAATGCACCATCAGAAAGAATCAACTGAACTTTAGTCCTGCATACCTAGAACTACCTCACATTTAGTATGGTCCCACTCTACACACAGGTACTTAATACTGTTTTATATACTCTGGTACACTTGTGCAATACAGTCACATTCTGATTACAGTAAAGTTGGGAAAATACCACACAATATATTTGGCCAGCATAGTTTACTGCTTACAATGCAGATCAAAAAGTACACAGCTTGACATGTAATTCGCTAAAAGGAATATGGTTGTGACAAGCAGAAAATGAAAGATTTTATTCTGAATCATCTAAGGACAGACCTAGTGAAATCAGAAATCACCACAAAAACATAATAAATTAAAATTCCGTATTAGAAATATCTGTTAGAGAAAAGAAGTCAGCAGGTCCTCTACATGTACTCTTCAAGTTAATACCTTTTGGCAGGATGAAGCTGTTCAAAGAAATAAAACTGAAATAATAACCACTGCAATGGTATTAACAGACTTTTTTTCAGGCTGCTTTAATCTTATAGTCTGTCCAAGAAATTAGCAGAGCACATACATGTGACTTACTGGCAAAAAAGAAAAATGAAGGTAATTGAGCCAAAATTATTTTTTTATATCATTGCTGCCCTCTTCTGGTTTAAAATTTCTCATTCTCCATACTTCACATACTAACTAATCCATCTCAGCTAATTACATTACATTCATATGGAACATGTTCAGAATTAAATTAATTTAGTCTAACACACAAGCAACTCTGGCATGCTAAGAGTCCCACACACCTTTAAATATTATAATTTGAGAGTTGTGAATTAAAACCTATTATTAAAATTGATTGCTAGTATAATTTTTAAAAATTAACTGTTACTCTAAGGTACAGGAGTTAGCTTTGACATCATGACAGGTGTCAACTTAAGGTTATCAGGAAAACAGAAAACCAGCAGAAGAATTTGAAAATGCTTATTCAAAAGAAGTATAAGGAGAAGACAGAATCAAATTTTGTATCTATTCAGGCACAGATTTTTTACTTGTTCCATTACACAAATATATCCAGCAAATGCAATTCAATATAAACACAGTAATTCATAATTAGAAGAGTTTATTGTGTGTTTTATTGTGAACTAAGCACTTTTCATATTGCCAAAATCCAGAAATCCAGGCAGACATAAATAACATCTTCTTTCTTGCCAAAATATCAAACATCTCAGTACAGAATTCCGGAATAAAAACAGTGAGTACAAGTTTAGGTGTTGCTCAAGGGCTCAAGAAACTCAGCATATTGTGCCTTCATGATGCATGTAGCATTGTCCATTCCCCTCCTCGTTCCCATACATACCTTTCCTCCCACTAACTTGGCATCACAATTTCTCCCACCTTTTGCTGCTCCTCAGAGCAGGCTTAAAGAACAACATACCCTGACAGTTCATCAGGGTTTCATTTCCAACTCAAAATCAAGAGAGCCCTGTTTCACATTTAACACCACCTTTGCAGTTCTTCTTTCTCTGCATTAGTGGATGGCAATGGTTTCGCTTCTTATTGTCAGGTCATTTCACAAGCTTTATCTGCACTACTCATATAATTATTCTACTGAAGACAGAAAAATTCAAATATATCGTCAAACAAATATAAAAACATTTTTTGAAGTTTGTCAATAAAGCCACCAAGTATTTATAGCAACTGAGCCATTAGTCACACAGAGAAGTTGCACAGTAAAGGATATTTTATTTGTGATGACTCTACAGATTCTAGGCAAGAATAAATCTCCTTTCTCTTGCTGTATAAAAGTTAAGTTTCTTATGCTGAAAGTTTTCAATGTAACAGCTATTTTTGTCTTAAGAATACAAATAATATGAGTGAAATCCACTATAGTCCAAACTAGAAGTTTGCCAGAAACAACTACATTTTGAGGCTATGCTTTGTTTCGGTTTGTTTGTTTGCTTGTTTTTGTTGGCTCTTTCATCAGCTGCTATAGAATTAAAGGATTCATCTCGATCTTTAAAAACATAGCATGTATACTTTGGAGGCTGGAGAAGAGACATCCCTGGAGTTCAAGAGCTGCTGCTTCCATTTAACTTGGAAATGCCATTGCTACTGACAGTTGCCACCTCATATCACAAACCAACGCCAACAGAAACAGTACCAGAGGCTTATGCCTGCAAGGACAAAATAAGCTCTTTTTCTCAAGAGAGAGATGTGTCTGTCTAGGCAAGAATGACAGAAAGGATTGAGGTAGAAACTGCATTTAAAAGACTAACAATACATATACTAAAATCTTGCAAACGAAGGTCTTGTCTGAAAAAACAGGCTGCTATTTTTCCTCCTCTCTGTCCAAAACTGAACTTCCCATAATTTAGGACAGAAACACTTCAGATATTTCTTGCCTAGAGGTAAGCACTTCACCAGCAAAGCTGTCTAAAAAAACCCCAAAACCAAACACTCAAAACCCAAAACAACACAAATCAAAACCTTTTACATTTCAAATGCCGATTAAAAAAAAAAAATCTCATCCCCAACCCCAAATCAAAATACTTCTTGGTTTACGTTCCCAGACAGAATGCATTAGGCCTTTCTCACTGGGTATGAAACAGGCAGAAAGAAGGAGGAAAAGCTAACTGAACACCAAGCCCACATCAGGCATTAAAATTAAATTCTAAGGGTAGCTTATGGGGACAGTTAAAATGCCAACATTGTTCTCAGTCTCTGAAGTTATGATCGTCAACAGCGTAACAATGCAGATAAAGTAAGTGGGTAAATGGACTCCAGAGTTTTTACAAGCATATGTGGTAGACACCTGTACATTAAAGTATCACTAACTCCAATGGCCGTTTAAAAAGACTAATTCACATAAACATGGCATCTGTCTTGTGGTTGCTGTTAGAGAAAGAGAAGAACAAAAGAATCATCTTGGACCCCATACCCTGAAGAGAGAAAAAATAATATATGTGGTAGCAGGACAAAGAAACCCTCGAACCTTCCTTGTTTCCCTTGAGTGTTACAAAATGTTCTACCTTGGTAAGATCAATGGGATAAACACAATACTCCAGTACTCTAATCAAAAGAACTATTTTAAGTATACTAAGAGCAGCACATCCAAGAGTTGTACAGCCTCTCAGGTCACAGGCTTCAGAGGTAATTTATCCACCAGGCCATGAGATGTTGATGCATTCCTCTGATAAAGGACTGCCACCGAATTAATTCTAAAAAATGGATCACTCATGCTTTCATTCTGCAGGGGTTCCCAGAAGTGACATAAAGGGCTTAATAATGTTCAGAACTGACTGGCTTTTGTCAAGCTGATAAATTTGAATGTCTTTGCCATCCATAAATACGTTTTTCATTCAAAGTTTACAGTGATTAAACTTTTATGTTCTCCGTATGTGCAGCATAGATTATCATTCTACTTCTACACATATCTATATTTAAAATTTCCATAGTTTATCTCGCTAAAGTAATCAGTTTAAGATGTGATTTTTTTTCCTTTTGTATTTACCTCGTAAATCAGCATTAGCTTGCACAAATCAGCATTAACTTCCAAAATCTACGTTTGTTTGGTTATTTAAGCTAAACAGCTAACAGGAGCTACCTCAGACGTATAGAATTGTTTTTATACCTAGACAGATAATTTTCTTTTTATTTTTTTAAATACTGTAACAGGTCAGGCTTTAGTTAAAAGCTGAATGCTTTAGCAAAAGCTGAGTGAAACTCATCCAAGGTATTACTCCACTAACTTCCCTGCAGTTACATCAAGTATGAGCCTGACCCCAGGGCACACTATTAAAATTTTCTAAAAGTCAGATTCAGCAATGTTCTTTTTTTTTACTAGGGAACAAACAGTGCCACATGATATAATGACCTATATTCATCAAGAGAAAAGTGAGATTAATCAAAATGTCAAAGATGTATAAAAGACACATTAAAATAGAAAAGCTATATCAAGTACAAAACATTTCACAATAATACAATCTGACTATGGCCCTCAGTCCAGTAACTGCTTTGAAAACACTGCACACTCTCAGGCAAGTAAATGCACAAGCACAGGTCAGTTACCAAGCACAGATGAGCGCACTGCATCTGAGATACATTAAACCTTCTCTACGTGAGACTGCAGCCAAACTGCACGTGTGGCACATCTACCACACTTGGAACATTTGGTGTTCTCATGTGAACAGTATCTTCAGAGGCACCAAGCTCCTTTTCCCTTATTAAATTTGAAAATATACATTCCCATTTCCCACAGTAATCACCACAAATAAATGACAGTTCTCATTTCTTAGTCTGCACAGTGATTCCAAGAAGCAAAAGACACTTGTAGTGTTTTCAGCTACCAACCATTTACTCCCATTACGTACTTAGGAGAAATGCAAGTAGTGTAAGGCCTACAGATTCCCACTCCGATGAACAGAAATACAGATGCCTGTCTGGAGGAATTTTTAGTATTTTTCACCCATTTAAGACATATACATATCAGTACAGACAACTCATACATGCACAAAGCCTTCGAGGATTAGATACTGCCTTAAAATATAACAAGAGCACATTTTCCTGCAAGCCATTTTGAGAGAAGGTTTAAGAAGAATGCAACATATGTCTCAGCAAGCTCCAGAAGGATGTATTAATACATTCTACTCACAAGAGCTGCTGTTTTGCATCACATCCACTCCAGTGTTTGGGGCTATACCCGACTAGAAGGAGACATGATACTGAACAGACCAAGGGCTGCTCCAAGTCTGTGCAGTCCAGGCTTGGGGGATAGAAGAATTAATGAGGAAATGAGAAAAAAGCAGATGGTGCTGCAGTATTTCTTCCTGCATATCTGCCACCTCAAGCAGTTTCTATACAGGCAAAGCCCCAGGGCCCCACCTGGTAGACATATAATTACCCTAAATGTGCACTTATGTTTCATTACACCTTAACCATCACTATGCACACTGATTACAAGTATCAATCCATTTCATTTTCATACACCTCTGCGGTTGTATAGCATTCAACTGTGAAAATTCGGCACTCTTGTCACTTCTAAAACAAGGCCCATGCTGATAAACAGCAGTGGGCAAATTATTTGTCACTCTGTAGGGTGCCAGTAGGGTTTGATAAGGATGACATCACTCCCATTTTACCAATAACAATGACACTAACAAGAACATGTAATCAGCAAGCCTCAGTGCTTGGTCTAGCTGTGGCAGGTGCAACTTTTTTTATGCTGTAAATAAGCCAGCCAGGATTAGCTTCCAGCACAAGTACAAAACTATTTATTTTATCAGAATGTTAAGCAGAAGTTGGCTTCCATAAGGCACTGCAGCTGCTGTCGCTGCTTCTACAGATGCTTTCATTAATTTTATCAAGGACATACTGAAGTAAGTGCTTGATCAGCACAATGGCTATTTAGGAACAGCTGGAGAAATGAAACAATTAACTTAAGGAGACTATGCAAGCCCAATATGCAAATTAAACTAATTAAATATATTTTTTAAATGTATTAAAATACATGTAAGAATGGAGCACAAAGCTTTATAAAGCAAGAGTTGCAGTGGGGATGGGGCTGCAAAAGAAAATAAAATCTTCACAGCTCTAACTTACTTACATCTAAATAAAATTCCCGTAACCTTTTAAAGTATCCATGTCTTAACATTATAATACCTACTTAGGCACTTTAAAAATTAATTTACAGTAAAAGATATTGCAGTTTATAATAACCAAGCACAAAAAGGACTTTAATATCCTTAGAGAAGTTTCATTTTATTATTTGCTGTGAAGAGAGATTTCTCCAGTAGACTAGAAATTTTAAAATGTTCTTTGTTTTAAGATACCTTTACAGCTTGGAATACTTAAATGATCAACCAGTATATATTAATATATACTTAACATATTACATCTTATTTCTCCTTCTCAGAAAAGAACTTCATATTGTGCTCTAACAAAGCACTACAAAAAATCCACTTGCTTACTTCTCTTTATTCAAACTTTCATGGTATCTGGTTGATTAAACCTCAAAGAAAATTACTATCCCTATGCTTGCATAAATCTTTCCACCTCACAGTGGAAGGTGAGTAGCTGAAGTTTCACCTCCCTGCATCTTCAAGGCCATCCAGCTAGCTACTCCTCAGATTTTGGAAATAACAGCAACAGAAAAATTAATGCTAGTTTTATTACCTTCTCTGCCTCTGCTCAGGACAGTAAGGGTTTTCTGCAACACTACTATTCTGTCTCATTGCTGCAGCCCGGGAAAAATATGAGCAGATGCAGCTACTAGCATATTCACAAAGAAGGAAAAAAGAAACAGTCCTGGGGAATGGTAAAAATAATAGAGAATATTCTTCGCAGCAGAAAATCTGGTGCAGGGTGACAGTAATTACTTTTACACAAGTGCTATGGGTAGTTTTACTGAAGTCAGCTTAGCTAGATCTGCCCATGGCAGATGTGACACGCTATCCTAGATAATGTTTGCTGTCTTCAGTAGGGGGTATGGTGGGGGGAGCTGCAGCAGACACGCCCAAAGATGTAAATTTTGTCCAGACATGCCATTTGAATCTCTCTCCTTTCTACACCCAAGAATGGTAAGAAGCTTCTTGTATAGAAGACAGAATAATCTACTCTATTTGCAGAAACTGGAAAGTACTGAAGGAGGAAGAAAAGACAAGTCTGCTACACCCTTCCACCGTTTGAATGCACTTGACATTTATGTTCACATTTATTGTCAGTAATTACTGAAGTGGTCTGCAAATACCTGTATTTCCAGTGAAATCTATGAAATATACCTTCATGGATTAACCACAAGGCCTTTAAAAACCCCAGAGTTTCTGAGCAAGAATGTCTTTGTTACTGGTAATGAAACTGAACCTTGAATTCTTCATTAACCCTTCCTCTTTCATGTTCCCCAACCAGAAGCTCTATTTATTAAGTTTTGCTGTGATGAAATGTGTTCTAACAAAATTCTTTTCATGTCCATCTGTGTTTAAGTAACAGTACTTAGCACAGCTGAAGGAGAATCACATACTAATGTAATATTTGCATGTATGAATAATGCGGCCCACACAAATTTTAGTTTAAATACATAAAGGTAAGCTTTACTACTTGAAGAGCATTACATACTACTTGCATTATATAGACCTCTGTTAAATGAATGCTATGAGTATTTGTAGCTTTCTTTCAGTAAGACTCTGCAAGTTAAAAATTAAATTTTTTAAAAAGTGATACAACTAATGTCCCACTCTTGTTCGAAAAGTATCTCAGCTTACTGTTTATCCAAACCCAATGAAAAGGCCTACTCTATAATNTCTGCAGAGTATTCAGAGAGATTAAAAATCATATGTCTTATCTATATACAACAAATTTTATTTTGATAAACACATGTCTATCAAACCCTCCAAACAGCTCCATTCTCTTAACCATAACCTATTGCTTTCCTTAACTAATTTGGAAATTTTTGAGGTTTTACCACGTACAGAAGGTTAAACAGTCTAGATTCTGGTGAGCCAAGTGAAAAGCAAACCTTCAAAAAGTCTAGTTAAGGGAGAACACCTTGTTCAACTCCCAGAGGAGGAAAATCCAAACCAAATACTGCTTCTTGCCCCTAGTGAGGTAGTATTACTTAGGTAGATGAGAACTGCTTACTCAAACCACCAAAGGTGACAAAGACAACTGAGATCTCACCTTTCAAATTTACCAAAAACATCTCACAGATTTCTGAGGTCTGGTTTACATGGCACAACCACAGAATTTCACTTGGGATATTTACACATTAGCGCTCTAAAGTGACTGAGGCGTTGCACCCCATGCAGCACAGCATTTTAATTTCTGTAACGACAGAAGTAGTTTAACTAGAAAGAGATCCATTTAGGAGATCAGGCAACAGGCATGCTTAACTACAGGTGACTGAAAGGAAGCTGGGCCATGACAGCTACAATCATTTCAATATCTAACACTGTGTTAACTTTCAAATCAATGCCCAGTGATGTACAGCACCTCCATATGAAGGAAACTGATCCAGAGTTTGCTGTCTCCTTTGATCCCTTCAGGCAACTCCGTTGTTATGCAGTGGTATATTGAAATGGTATATTACCTCTGCTATTACATGGAAAGATAAAACCTGAAAAAAGAGGCAAACTTTCAGGCTTGGGGAGGTCCCATTTTTTCCATCATCACTGCGTTGGCTTACCACAATTTGATAAGAAGTAGATTTGGCAGATTTTGCTAAAACTTACTTTCTGATGAAACCATGAAGTCATTTTCATAACAATGAAGATATGTTCAGGTTAAGGAATGAGATGCCTTCAAATTTCTTCCTCCTCTTCACTGTGTCAACAGCAGACACTTAATCTAAGAAATGCTTCCAAAGCTCAAGACATCAAATATAAAACTGACACCATTTAGCCTGTTCTCCACAATGGGTTCAGACAGGTGAGTCAATATCCATTCCAGTGAATTTCAGCACTAAAGGACAGGAGTTTATGCACATGCAAGTCAGCAATCCATGTCACTGTAACACATGGGTCTGCTGCAGTATTCCAGTACAAACACATTAGTTTCATGTACTCCACATTTGCTTACCCCTCAAACACAGGACCTGAATTTATTCTCAGACAAGCTGGATTAGAAATCGATCACTTTTTACACTTCACTTTTGAAAAAGGAAAATTAAATTACAAGAGGAAAGAAAGCAATATCCATACATGAAAAACATTATTTGTACTAGAGCATCCTGCAAGTAATGACATGCTTTTCATGTCCTTTGCACTTAGTATATCTCCAGCATATAAGGCATCAAGTTTTTGTCACCAGCCTGACAGCTTCTGATAAACTATTTTCACAGCAAAGTAAAAAAATAAAATGTCTCTGCTAAAAAGTTTCCAGTCAACTGACATACATTAAACTAAGAACTAAAAATCGACACAAAAATATTTTCTAGACTGCCTGAGAAAAAGTCTCTGTGTAAAAAAGCACGTGAAGTTCATAGTTTACTATGTATATACAATTTTTCAAGTTGTGTTCAAAATCAGTGCAACACTCATGGACTTTCAACATTATCATCCACGAATACAGAAGATCGAAAGAGTTATAAAAATAAGTAATGGATTTTGTTACAAGTATAAACTCTCATCACAATTTTTATTATGAGTCAAGACTAAAGAAATGGGTTTTATGTGGAAATAATTGAATGTATAAAAGAATTTGATTTCTCACCTACAAAGCAAATAAGCATTTGTGTATTTCAATGTAGCAAAAAGTTCAAGGTTCTGGAATATTTTACACTAGATCCTCTCTCCCCTTTTGATCTGCTAAGTCAGTTTCGCAAAAATTTTTTGAAAAAATATCCCTGTCCAGAATGCCTAGCAGCATGGCCATAGAGTATAAACACTTTCCATTTTGAGTACCTCTGATATTTGACAGCTCTATGAGCACTTGAACATCATTTATCACGTTTATTTTTAATAGCTCTCCCTGGGCACAGCTGCCTTGGATGCCAATCTTCTTTTCTTTTGCCTCCTGTAAATATTTGAAATAGCTATTCATTAACAGTTGCAGATTTATTTGGCACTGTTGTACTGCTTGTGGACTGGAAATAGCTTTTATTTTTCTCCCCCTATCTTTTGGCTGATCTGAAAAAAGCCTGCTGTTTAGGTTCAATCTGTCAGGATTTAAATTATGCTCCAGCTGAGAGCTAATCAAGGGTATCTGACCTGGTTTACAAATAAACTAGGAACAAGAGCATTATTTTTTCCTTTTTTTTCTTTAGGGCATTGGGCCCATATATGAAAACAAACCATGGACAGGTCACAAATACAGTTTTCCTACATTAAAGCAGAAGCAACTTGTCCAGAAACAACTTGGTCCCACAGGTGCCTTCCTAGAGGTTCTGGAGTATTCTCACTGACAGCTCTTACACCTAGCTTACGTGCAATATTTGAATTTCAAATTTCAGTACTTTTGCACAATGTTCACAGCATTAAAAAGGCATGTATTTAAGCTATTGAGACACCCTGGTGTGCACATCAGGAGTCCCACATATCTGTACAAATCATAGCTTTTATTTTCATGGGGCGATATCGCAGAAAAAGAAATTGTGTCATTCATCATGATTGCTCCTAATCTATTTCCACATACAACCAAACTGTGCATAAAAGCCATCTCCCTAATATCTGAGCTTACCAAATGGCACAAAACTCTCAAGAAGTGCATTTTAAGATCTATTTTCTTTGGATTTAGACTAGAAAGGCCACAGAGCTCCCTCAAACGTACCAGTGCAAACTGCACCTGAATTGACACTTTTGCAGCATGTAATAACAACATCCAATTTTTGAATGTCGGACACTTGCACATCTGAGAGGGTTTTAAGACAAGAAAAACTGCAGCCATGTCTTGCCTAATGAAAAAAGCCCCTAATGCATCCATACAATATAACTATCTTCTTTCAGAAGGCTGCTAAAGCTGCAGAATATATTTTGTTTAAAGGAAGTGCTGATGAACCAGTCTGACTTTGTATTAAATGCTATGAATAATGCCAGGGAAGCACACAAGTAGTGTTTTCTTCTACCTATTCCTATTTCATGAACAATCACAATCACTACAGCATTATGTCTAAAGCTGGCATCAAAATATTCTAACACATATTGACTTTTGTCTGAACATAGTAGGAGGTACTCGAGGGAAGGTTAAAAAATAAGAAGGGACAAGAGTTAACCATGAGAGAAGTCCATTGCAACTGGGCTCATCACCACCCAGAGCTTTACTCTCACTATGACTTCACTGACTACAGAAGATTAGACAATTTCTTTTTATAACTTACATTTCTTTGCGCTTGAAATACGCTGTGAGTTGAGTTGCTTGATGTTGAAGTCTCTTGCTTCTGTAAATTGCACCTTTATCATTTAATCACATAACACTTTTAAAGGTCTTTGGAAGAAAGTTATCTCAGATCAAAACAGCTCTTAGTTTTCTATTAAATTAATCTCAAAAGTTGCAATCTTATATTAGCATTAGATATGGAGATGGCATGGCCTTGAGTCACAGTGGTATTGCACAACGTGTCAAGAGGATCACCAACACCACAAAACCCAACCTCCACATGGAAGGTGAGCCCTCATTACAAAAGGTGATTGAGAGCAATACTAAAAGCATAAGGCACACTTCAGATAAAGTACGCTGCGGGAAATCAGTGACTTGCTGAAATCCAGCTTAAGAATAGCCATGAGTAAGACCATTAGTCAGCTTAGCCCAGAGTCTTCTCCCACAGGATGCTTAGTGGACAGTATAAATACAGGCAGCATAAATGATTTGCTGAATACTCAGAAAACTGCAACACTCGACCTAAGATTTGTTATTATTTAAAGAAAATGGATTCCTCTTCTGTGCTTCTGTCCTATTTCTTCCAAATGCTCAAACTTCCACTATGTCCCATGCTAGGGGGTTTCTCAGCTTTAACTGAACACTACGAGATTAAGAATCCCACTGCAATTTGTTCTGAACCTGGCCTTTGCTAGCTTCACTTAATGCCTTGGAATCTGGTATGGGTTGAGATACCCAGACTGCTGTTCATTTAAAGAAGAAGTTGGCACATCGGTCGCCTTGCAGTAGAAGGGGTAGTGGGGCATGCAGGCCATGACTCATTTAGCCCATAAACAAAAACGCAGAAAGGAGGTGGGCAAACTTTATGCTGAGAGACCCTAGTTCTGTCACAACTCCTGTTCTCCAAAAAACCTCTCCCTCACATCCTCACAGCAAAGAATGAGAAGTTAGCAGAAGATACCATCTTGAGTAGTCTTGTGAGCAGGAGGCTTCAGTGGCACAGAACAGCTAAGAGTTGCTCCTACACAAGGCCAAGCTATCCAGGAGGAGATTACTTACCAAATGATAAAAGGAATCATTGCTACATTCTGATAAATTATCTTTGGACACATTAAAGATGACCTAAACTTGGTAGGTGCCTAGTGCAACACAGTGCACCAGATTTGTTAAGTTAATGATTTGGATTCTGGTCACCATAGCTGTTCGACAGTAAAAATTTCTCATTATATTTTCACAGGAGCTATGGACAGCTTCAGGCAGCTGATTGCACCAAAACATGCAAAGCTGACCATGAGAGTACCCTTATAATGTTTTGGAAGTATTTCTAATCCAGGTTTTACAAAACCAGCAGTAAATGCACGAGTAAAATATGCATTATCAAAGAAATACAAATTCCTATAGCTTGGATATTTATATTTACAAGGAGTGAAAATATTTCAATACCTCCATGGTTAAGAAGCCACGTAAAACCAAACTTCCATTTTCAAACAAAATTAAAGGTAAGAAATTCCCCCCCCTGAAAATCAGATTTATTAAAAAGACACGCCATGCTTTAATTTCAACTCTTTTTAAAATCAAGACTAAATACACACAAAACCAACCTAATCTTCCTGATAAAGAGTTAACTACTGGCCGTTGCATTACTGAACCTTATGTTTTACACTCCAAATAACACAAACTTGGCAAAAATAAATTTATAAATAAAATTAACAAGCAAGTAATGCTATCCAGCTTTTTTCTGCTGCTGTTCTACTAAATGAGCATGGAAAGAATATAACATACACTACTCTTGTATAATACAAACAAATTTTCCAAAAAAAGAAAAAAAATAATTTCAAGCAAACAGATTGATGAGCTCTTCTGAAGAAACCACAAATGAGCCAAACATTCTGTTAAAAAACATGAAGACTAGAGTGTGTTTCAACCCTCTCTTTTCCCCTTCCCCAGTTAAGCTGGAACAGGTATCTCCTGCCCTTGGAAGATGAGAGAAGACATCACAATGTGTCCACTATTACATGAAGTTTTGTAGGAAGTTTTTCTCACCCCACAAGGCAGTTAAACTGGCCTAGGAAAGAGCAGCTCCATGATCAGAGAGAGAAGCTTGGGCAGATTACTACATCTAGTTTCCCAGACATCCCTCCACCCCCTTGCTCCAAAGGCCTAGCTCTATTAGGGCTCTGCAGAATTGTGGTGCTTCCATAATGTCAGCATCTGGGAAGATTCGACTTGTATCAGTTACCAATGCCAGCCAGTGAGGTTTCTAAAAACACACTTGAGTTTTACCCCAGATCAGTCCCCCAGCCTGATTCACACAAGGAACACTCTCCCAGCCAAAAAGCAGGTGGCCTCAGGAAAGGATGAAAAGAAAAAAGGGGGGGGGGGGAGGGCAACGGGGAGGATGGATGGAGCAGGGAAGGCGGGGAGAGATGGCCAAGAAATGCTCCTTTTACTCGCAGTGGTTGCTGAAAATACAGCTGAAACTATAGCCTAAGGCTGAAGATCAAATCGTAATTTTAATTGTATACATCTCTGCTTTGGCTCTTTTCTATTAAACTTTTATTTTGAACAAAAATAAAATGCATCTTTTTTCATAACAATACAAAATTAAACAGGCTGGCTGTCATTCAAGGATTTAAACAGCACAAACGCAAATATTTGAGTAGGAAAATTAGAAGGAATGAGAAGACTGAATTATACAGAGCAAATGTGACCAAAAATTGGGGGTTTCTTTCTGCTGAAGAAAAAAATACAACCTTTGTTAGACAGACTCTTCTGGTTCTTGAAACTGCCAAAGCTAAGAGATTAGTGGAGTCTTATTGTCTGTAGGATTCTTGGTCAGGCATGCAAAATAAGCATTCGTGTATTCAATTTATAATCCTTATTTCCAACACTGTAAGCTACAACAATCCATACACAGTCAAAAAGACTTCATAAAAAAGGAGCNGATTTAAACAGCACAAACGCAAATATTTGAGTAGGAAAATTAGAAGGAATGAGAAGACTGAATTATACAGAGCAAATGTGACCAAAAATTGGGGGTTTCTTTCTGCTGAAGAAAAAAAATACAACCTTTGTTAGACAGACTCTTCTGGTTCTTGAAACTGCCAAAGCTAAGAGATTAGTGGAGTCTTATTGTCTGTAGGATTCTTGGTCAGGCATGCAAAATAAGCATTCGTGTATTCAATTTATAATCCTTATTTCCAACACTGTAAGCTACAACAATCCATACACAGTCAAAAAGACTTCATAAAAAAGGAGCATTACCAGAGCAGGTTTGATGGAGACAAAAGGTTATCTGATCATGCTATCAGACATTTTGGCAACAGGGTCAATTTATCTGGCAAGTTATCTTCTGGACAATGCCTATGTACCTCTGGCAACACTTAGAGAGACAACAGCATCCTAGAGCAGCAATTGTCCAGATTTTCAAAAAATATGCATTTTATTTCATGTTACAGAATTAATAGGCTTTATGTTTTGGAACAGACAACCATGCTATGAACAACATTTCAAAGCATCCAAGGAATCTATTTAAAGCTATTCAAGCTTATAGTAATCCCCATAGAGGAGAAAATATTACTTTCAGAAAGACAAGCCAGCACATGGAGACTTTGACTCCTGAAGAAAATCTTTATGGAAACATGATTTTTTGCAAATTTTAGGGTGACAGCTCCTCATTAAATGAATGACCACTCCTTGTTACCGCATTATCTTCCTTCCAGTCTTCCCTAAAAAACACTTCCCTCTGTCGTCCCATACAAGACCTGAGACAACGCCATGGTAGCAAATATAGCGACCAAACACTTATTATCCTGAATAATAATGTATCCTGAATACAATAATGTATTATTCTACTTCAATTATTTACACTGCCACACTACAAGCTCTTCACAGCCACTTTTTTTTTTTTTTTTTTAACAGATACACAATACTTACACAGTAAAATCCCAACTACAAAAATGGCAAAGAGTGACAAAGGGGCTTTCCTCGAAAGTGAACGGCCCAGTCACAGTTCTGCACATTATGGTGCATACTTGCAAAAGCTACCGTGATTTGTGTCCTAATTGAGCCATGGACATGATTTTTTGGCAAATTAACTCTTATGGCACGATTGTTCTACAAGACTGTTTGACAGGACTAAAACCCCTATGAACAGCTCAAGAAGGCATTAATGTATGAAGCAAAAGAGAAAGAGGTTTCCCTTCCTCATTTCTGATGCCCAGTATCACAGTAGACCAGGCAGCAAGGGAAAAAACCATCATGCATAAAACCAAACTGAGGTATGGAACATGCCTACAAAATCAAGTGAGTCTCCACAAAACCCATTTGAACCAAGAACAAAATTTAATCTAAAAAAACCGCAAGTGACCTGGGGCAAAGCATCTGCCACACTAAGGCATGAAGGCCTCCATAACCTTTTAGTAAGTTTTTCTGGTTTCTAAACCTGTCAGGAATAACATGTTTTCCCAAATGTAATTCTTGCAAATAATTTGATGATCTTAACAAGAAGTATCAATTAAAGTTTGACAGAGTTATAAGGAAATGAAAGCTAGATTATATTACTGAAAGTTCTTGGCAACTATAAAATTAGAAGATGCCATGTTCTACACCCTTAATGAAAATATTAACAACATATTAAACTAAATCTGAGCCTTCTGCTGATTCTTAGTGTTTCTGTGAAAAACACTGGCATGTTGTGAATCCCAGAATCCTTTGTGGCCAGAGGGCACAGAGATGATCAGTATGTTTAATATTTTGATGACAACATCAAGCATACTGCAAGTGCACTGCAGAGTGATCAGCCTTTGGCAACAGATCTTGAAAACACCGAATTTATTCTGCATGAGTCTATCACCCAGCATGTGCAATAGGTTTGAAGCATTCTGACAGCAGTGGACTGACTGCACACACAACACACTACAAATGCACAAGAATGGCTACACGGCTTTTGGCTCAAAGTCAGCTCACATCTGGCTGTCTCAGAAGGAGACTTCAATGCTAACTGCAAAAGACCAAGTAAAAATATGCAAAACAAAGGGAAAACATGCAGAGAAAATTATATTTTTAAATGCAACAATTTTTAATAAAATTAAAGACTGGCATTAAACCCACCCAGATACATTTTCACACTACTTAAATGTCATAATAAAATGAACGGAGGAATTTATTTAAAGCATGTTAATAAGGGTGTTGTCCAAATGCCCCTTCAACACTGACCAGCTCAGGGCATGGATCACCATTGTAGGAAGGCTGTTCCAGGGTTTGAGTGCCCTCTTGGTAAAGAAATATTTCCTCATGTGAAGTCCAAATCTCCCCTGAGGGATGCAGCCATTCCCATGTGTCCTGACAATGGATGCCATAGAAAAGGGGTCAGCACCTCCCTCTCCCCCCTCCTACTCAGAAAGCTGGAGAGAGCAATGAGGAAAAAAGCTAGACACCAATAATTTAATGTAATTGCCACTAATTTTTTGAAGTAAAATTTAATATAATGCAAAGGAACCTTTTATGCAATATGCAGAAGACAACAGAAATAACAGTAACAGAGTGGTCAACTTGACTGTATAAAAAAGTGTACCAAGAAGACAACAGGAAATTTTCCTTCAGAGCCAAGAAGAAAGTTCACTACATAATTTGCCCACTTAAAAGAAGCTTGAAAATATCTCCAGTGTTGCAATTTACTTCTGAAAAGACATTTTTATCCTTTAAATTATCTCTTTGCTATATGACACTGGCTATGTGTGTTTATATATGTTACACAGTAGTTCTCGCATACTTGGAGATGCTGCTTCTACTCACTACTGGTAGATTATAACTATAACTTTTTTTTAAAAAAGTAAAAAAATACATGTGGACAATGAAAACTAATTCATTATGCTTTCCCATCTAACTACAAAATGACAGGCTGGTACCAAAATATTTATCTTGGCCTAAGTGTTTTGTGCATTAGCAAAGTCAGCAGGAAAAAAACTTGAAACATTCATAAGACACAAAAGATGATACAGAAAGAATTTTAATAAACTGAAGAACAACAATGAAAAAAACCCCTAGCTCTATAGCCATACCCAAAAAGCACAGCAAAACAAAGAGAGGTTAGTTATCAAAGTGTCTCAAATACAGTAACCCAAGCTCCCTGGAACGCACTTTTAAATTATACTTCAGGAACAATATTAGAATAAAGTCTGTGTTCCCTAAAAGTCAGTAAAAAGGCTGACAGAAAAGATTTGTCTTAGAAAAACAATCACCATTCTCCTTCCTCTCTCTAGGTCAGATCTGCAGATGCAAGTGCTCTCTCTCTAGTGTTAGTTTCAACTCTGGAAGGACCCTGAGTACACAGCCCAGGTTCCATCTGGATAACTGGGCACCCCTTCCCTGTCAGTTTGTTCAGAGACCAAACCCACTACCGAGAGCATGGCCTAAGCCACCCCAGTTTGGTACTGCTTCTGCTAATCAATGGGAAAATAAAACACTGCCAATTCTTCATACTTGTCCTTTCATGACTCTCAGCTGCCCTGAAATCATACAGAGAATTTACTGGTAGTTGTGCAGGGGCAAAACAGCTACTAGGAATTAAGTAGAATGTCTTGACAGTACCTCATCAGAACCGCTAAAACCAAAGGTCCTCAGCAAAGCTCACAGCCATCTGAAAAGGTCTGGAAACCAATCACATTATACAAAACCAATCCTTATCATCACCCATAAACACCTGTTTATGGCAAACTTGTAGAGAGAAAAATATTTAACGTTAATCTCTTTTAAACTCTCAACACTCCAAAGTCTACCAGATTAGGGATAATTGCTAAAGACAACTAATGAAACCCAAGACTCAGAATCTTAGTTTTGGTACTCCCCTGGTTTACAATGTTACATGGTGTCCAAGATTTCCTAACAGAAGTGCTATTCAGAACTCAACATCATGCATGCCAGTGAACCATCATGCAAATAATGGAATGAAAATAAGTGATATTTCGCCACTACAATTATCCATCCAGAAGCAATTGTTCCACATAGTTTGAGGAACAGTGTTTCCCGACAAGATGTGACTTTCATTTGAGGACCCTGACTGCTACCATAAAATAAGCTAATATAGTAGTTAATTATACAGTGTATATTTTAAAAGCAGCATATTCCCTGCCACCTGCAACAGACATGCAATGCTAAAGAAGTATAGTTTTGTAGTGGTACATGCAGAAGATCTTCATTCTAAACTAGAATGCAATTAACAGCTAATTCCATAAAAATATTTATATTTTTAACTTAGTTTGATGAATGAGCAAAAATTGCTTGCAACATAAAGTATTATCTTTGCCCAGAAAGTCTCTCACGATATGTAGGATTTTTATGATAATGAATGTCCCACTTAAGGAAAAAATAGATTTCAAGTCCTGCAATTTAGCCAAAGCCACCCCAGGACACAACTCCACACAACATTCAAAGCTCAGGCTTGTTTAACTTTTGTGTCTTCTTGGAACACTGTTCACCGATGGCAGCTCCCCCAGCCTTCCACTTCATATACTAAGCAAAACCACATTGTTATACAAAAGTTGCTTTGGGCAGGAAAGAAAGAGCCCTCTCATAACTGCAAATGCAATTCCCTAAAATACAGCACTGAACATGACACAGCACATTTTGAAAAAAACTTACTAATAAATTGATGACACAAAGAAAGCGCTGTACAATCAGCTGTAGAAAAGCTCTGCATAAACAACCTTACAGTAGACATTTGTTCTCCACTCACAGACCACTTCACTGTATTTCACAATACTTTTATTTTACTAGCTTTCTTACAGAAGTCTGCTATATATTCTGATTTTACACAGCTGCCCATGTAAAAAAATTAAACTACTTTCTAACAGTTGAAGTTTACAGAAAAAACATTAAAGTTAAAAAAATTTAAAAATTCAACAAACTACTTTCAACTTGAGATAGATTATTTTGTTAATGAAATTTTGTGAAATATTAAAGTTCATGTGACTTGTAACTTGAAAACTATTACGGAGGTCAGAGAGGAAACATAAACCCATGCAAAGTATGCAAAACCCCCTCAATTTCAGGACACCTTAAGACTTAGTCCAATGCATTATGGAAGTATGCAGCATGTACTAGAAGTCTACAACAGTTTTTGTGCACATTACATTGAATTCAAGATACTAAATAACATACAAAACCAACTTATTTCAGAGGTTGGAAAAGTACAAGAAATAGGTTGATATTTGTTCAATCATGGTGATTTCAGCCATCTTCTTTAAATCAGTTTTCAAAGTGGAAAAACTTTTCATGGCACATCTGTCCCTCTGTGTTTTTAACTAGAGCTTCAGCAATATATCTTCTGTGAAAACAGAAGTGATTGTTGAAGAGATTGTGGCTCAGTAACTCAGCAAGAAATTGAATAATGGCTTTGAATTGCTGGAATCTTTCACTGGATTGATGAAGTTTCTGCAGCCCACAGCTGCAGCAAGCTGGCAGTAATAAATTCTCCATGCACTGCAAACTAAGTATCTGACTATTCCATCCATTTCTAAGTATGTGAAAGCTGAAGGCAAAGCCATTTTACAACTGAATAAATGCTTGCTTCTTTCGTTATGCCCTCTAACAGAGGCAGTAGTGTAAGGCCAAACAAGCATAGAACTCCCTGGAGATGCCTGCTGTGAGAAACGTCATAGCATTTCTTCAAGAAATTTCAAAACAATAGCTTAAGGGCAACTTTTTCCATTAGAAATCAAATTATTTTGAAAGAGTCAATATTTATAATAAAGGCCACAGTACAACAGATGAATTGAATTACTGATTTTTCAATCCAAATGTACTATACTCAAGTTCAAAATACTTCCCAAGATTTCACATTCTTTGTTTGCAAGGCAAACAAAACTCAAGTTTCCTTTCTTGTTATGCCAAGTAAATACATCTTTATGCTAATATAACGTGGAGTTGGTGGTATATAAGTACAATTATAACAGGACAGACAAGTCTCAGGTTTTTTTTCTTTCCACACATCCCATAAATCTAAACAAAATTTAGATAGTTAACTTAAGCAAGGTCCTAATCCTGACTTATTACCCATCTTACCTTTGTCATACTTCCTTGAAGAATAGTCCAAAGTTGCTTTGGAACAGCTATGTAGTGCTATCTGAGTAACACTTCTTATGCTACTTAAAAATGGCAGCTTCTCTCCTGCTCAGTAACTACTTGCCAATGTCAAAATCATCTGTCTTATATTACTGAAAACTTCTAGCTTTCTGAAACAGGCTTCCTGAACTGCTTCTCCACCAAAATAACAAATGTAGTTATGCATCCTCTATTTCAGTTACTGATCATTTCACTATATATATATATATAAAAATTATATATTATATAATACATAAAAATGTATATAGTATATTTTAAAATTACGTGTGTGTATATATAATAATAAGGTTTTAAAAACTTATCCTACTAAACCAAGAAATCTGACACTACAGGATTCCTGTCAGACAATCCTAACAGACAATCCAATTCACAGCAACAAGAACATGAATTCTACAAACCTAAGCAATAGGAAAAATTTAGTGGCAAACACAGATGAGCTTCACAGAAGAAAAGAGAGGTGCTTGGCTTTTAAAAAAGTGAAAGAAAAGGGCATTTGTAACCTTAAGCGAGAACTTTCTATGTGCATAATGTAGAACTTAGAATTTATGAACATGGGCTTTGATTAGGAAAAGGACTCTTCCTTGCATAGTACTGATAGGAATAGGCAAAAGTTCATCCCTGGCCTAAATAAGGTTCATTATGGACCCCGAAATAAGGACAGATTTAAAAACTCTTTAACACTTTTAATCATCAGAGACTTCTTACTAGAACGGTTGCAACTCTCGGAGCCGTAAGTGAAGCCCAATGGATGTGTTGTCTGTACATCTACAGAAGATGTGACATCAAATGTTGCATTTATTGCTCTACTTTTGATTCAAAGTATTTCATACACAGACGGAAGGAGCTGCTGTACCAGAATTACCCAACTACTTTTAATGTACATTTTAATCCTTCAAAATGGCACACAAACAGAACAAATACCACCTGTGCCTTCACAATGAATACTGGCATAATTTGGAAATCTGTATTTTTGAAACACAGGTAAAATTTAGATATAAAGAACAAATACTAAGATACAATAAAGCTATCATAACTACCAGACATACAAGAGCTTTAGGTAGATACTGGCACAGAGAGTGTACTGCAGGAAAAACTTAATATTTTACTGAATCCATGTGATGTTACAAATACCCTATTGATCATAAAACCGGTAAGCTTTGTTTGGCTCTCAGAAACATCCCAGAACTTCTCCAGTAAATTCATTACCAGCAAAAGCAATGTATCCCTAAACAGGATTTTAAGAATCCTTGTGAGGCTCATGAAATTTACTTCAGAGTTGAATGAA
This sequence comes from Ifrita kowaldi, assembly GCA_013398055.1. Lineage (NCBI taxonomy): Eukaryota > Metazoa > Chordata > Aves > Passeriformes > Cinclosomatidae > Ifrita > Ifrita kowaldi. The sequence goes on from VZRS01009393.1 coordinate 345,151, forward strand.
GAAAGGTTTCTGTTATTCTCTCTAAGAAACCAGAGATAGAATAAAATGACCAAATTTTCCCATTTCCACATCATCCCAAAAAAATTTTTGCACAGAACTTCATTTGAACAATCCTAAAATCAAAATAAAATACTCCATTTTGCTAACAGCGGTGCACACCGTAACAAAAGCATGGCTTTCTACCACAAAGGCACCACAAGACACAGCTATGACTATTAATAACATCAGAGTCGTATCCCAATCATTATGTGTGAAGGTAAGCCCAGATACATTTCAGTGGCTCACTTTTATTGTAGGGATGAAACTCCTTACCTTGAAAAGACTGCTTGGCTCTGGCCACCAGTTCTTCAATTGGATAACTTGCTAGATCTCCTCTGGCATGCTTAGTTTTACAGTAGGTACATGCATTGAGACACCTGTTCAGAAAACGAAAATGCTCAGTAACTAGCCAGGACAGTCTTTATATGCACAGTTATATTTATTTAATACATCTGGAAAAATGAGTTTTTATATCTATGACCAGAAAATAGTAGTATTCTATGGATTTTCCGGCCCTAACTTCTTAAAGTATCTTTCACATCTATATGAAAGGTTGAAAAACAATCAGTGGGAACCACATACAAAACCCAAGAGTGGGAATTTAATTATTTTTTAGAAAGGTATAATAGGGTTAATCACTGTTCATTACTTAAGATGAATCTCCAGGTTTCTGATCCCTCTATTACACAAAAAATACAACCTGAACAAGAGAATACACGAAAACAGTCCTGGAAGGCTGAAAGTGGACTTTTTAGAGTGCGTATATACATGAAAAGACATTTCAATTAATTTTTCCAACTTTCCTTTGGCTCGAATAAATAGAACAAATAACGTAATGAAGACAGAATCACTAACCAGAAAGACAGTTTGGCACAAAAGATTGGGGAGCTAATGAAAACTCCTACAAGAAAATGAAGGAATAATGTGATTGCTTTTAACTTACCTGACAATATACAAAAACCAGACTAATTCAGAGTACAAGGATGGAAAGACCAAAACAAATAAAAACTACCTCTCATTGTAAGCTCGTTGCGCTTTTTTTCCCTTTCTCCCCTTTTTAAAGCTGATACTGCTCAAGCTTTTTATAGGATAAAGTATTTAAACCTAAGCTCTAAAAATCCCACAGACCCCAAAAAATAATTATAAATATTTCTATTGTTCATGCTTACTAGAATACCATAAATTCTGTCCATTTTCACAACAAAAAGGCCACAGCTTCAAAAAAGTCATAGAATTTTTAAGGCTGGAAAAGATGTCCAAGATCATCAAGTCCAACGTTTGAGCAATCACCACCGCGTCAAATAAACCACAGTGCTAAGTGCCTTGCTCAGTTATTTCTTGAACACTTCCAAAAATGGTGACTCTAACACTTCCCAGGGCAGTCTGTTTCAATGCCCGGGCGCCCTTTCAGTGAAGAAGTTTTTCCTGATGTCCAACTTAAACCTCCCCTGGCACAGCTTGAGGCCATTTCCTCTTGTGCTGTTGCTGGTTGCCTGGCAGAAGAGACCCCCACCTGGCTACACCCTCCTTTCAGGCAGCTGTACGGAGTGATAAGGTCCCCCCTGAGCCTCCTTTTCTCCAAGCTAAACACCCACAGCTGCCTCAGCCACTTCTCATCAGACTTGTGCTCCAGACCCTTCCCCAGCTCCACTGCCCTTCCCTGGACATGCTCCTGCACCTCAATATCCTTCTCGAAGTGAGAGGCCCACAGCTGAACACAGGATTCAAGGTGCATCCTCACCAGTGCTGAGTACAGGGGGACAATCAGTGCCCTGGTCCTGCTGGTCACACGATTGCTGATCCAGGCCAGGATGCCATTGGCCTTCCTGGCCACCTGGGTACACCCTGGCTCATGTTCAGCCACTGTGAACCAGCATCCCCAGGTGCTTTTCCACCAGACAGTGTTCTGCCCACTCCACCCCCAGCCTGTAGCCCTGCAAGGGGTTGTTGTGATCCAACTGCAGGACCCAGCATTTGGCCTTTTTGAAATTCGTACTGTTGGCCTTGATCCATCAATCCAGCCTGTTCAGCTCCCTCTGCAGACCCTTCCTACCCTCCAGCAGATCTACACCCCAGTCCAACTTAGTGTCGTCTGCAGACTATCTGAGGATGCACTTGATCCCCTCATCCAGACCATCAATAAAGGTATTAAACAGGACATGAAAACATTCGGGTGCCAGAAAAAGCGAATGTTGCAACTACAGAATAGCTGGAACGAATACCATAGAACTTTCAAACCATACTGAAAAGACAAAGATAGCACTGGGTGGGTTCTGATGAAGTCACCAGCTACAAGCCTGTGTTTACTACTTGGATATATCTTGTTTTCTATTACTGTGTCTGGCATCTCCATGACTAGGTGATCACTACTTTGCAAACTCTAAAGGTTTTCCTTCACAAAGGCTCCCCTCACATGTTAGTTCTGCTTCATTTGCATAAGCGGGGCTTCAGGAAGGGCAGAACACAGCCCAAAACATTTGCTCAGGTGCCCTCCTGCCACTGCACATCCCCTCAGCCCTGAGACTTCTCCATTCAACGGAATCTTAATTTCTGCAAGAGAACATCTAGGTAGTTTGTGACTCTCTCTGCTAGACTGGATATGTGTATTATTTGCTGTGCCTATCAGACCAAAACATCAGATTTCAGCATTCACCTCAGATTAGAAAACTAAAATATACTGCTTAACAAAAGCAATCAGACTGTTCTATTAACTAAAACTGTATATGAAGAAGGTTGCCAGTAAAATATCCAACTGGCTACTAAAAATAGAAAAATCCCTAAATCTGAATCTTTACAACCTATTCCAAACAAGAGATTCATTGCCCCCGAAACGCAACTTATTTATCAGATGTATCTTACCTTTCTTCTAAAAATCAAAAGCCTTTTATTGCACAGGATCTGAAGCATGTGTAAAAGGTAGTACTTGAAATCAAGAGAGTGTAAGCAGATAATTGGTTTACACTTTGTGTAACCTATGTAGCAAATTAAAATGTTTTTCTTGTAGGTCACTGTCATCTAAAGTTTGCCATGAATGGCTTTCCCTCAAAGCCCGTGGGTACTTCTTTCTCTCCGTGCTGCCCTTACGCAAAGCACGTCTCCCTCCTTGTTTTTCTTTTCTCGATTTTCTTCTTTGTTAGTTTGTTTTTAAAGCACAACTCTCCATTCAACCCAACACTTCATTTCCAAGCAGGCTCCCATCCAGATGTCCAACTGTCACACTCCTCTCCCTCCACATCATTCATTCAGCCTTTTTCCACACAGCTAAACAAAAAAAATAAAAGCATTACGGATCAGTCAAGGAAACACAAAATCAGTTTCCGAGTGAATATGTCTGCCCTTTTGGAACCAAAACACAAAAGCTGTGATATTATGTACTAACCTTTGTACTATATTAACCTTTGTTTTCTCCAAGAAAATAGAATTGCCAGCTATTTTGTCAAACTTCTCAGGTCATCAAGAAGAGATTTCACTACAACAATCCTACCCCTTGAACACTGGGTTACTTTAACACTGGCTCTTTCACCCACAGAAGAGAATTCTGTCAGCCACCAGTAACAAAGGGATACATCAAGATTTTTCTCTTGGGATAAAGTAAATTTATTGAACTCAAATATAAGCTCAGATTTGCGTAAAAAAAACCACAAGAAAACCCACCAAGAGCTTTTATAATTTCCTTAAATTTACAAATTCTGGCTTACTACAAGTTTGGTGTAAGACTTTCAACGAGAACTTTATCACAGATTTTTTTGTTGCCTTGAACTGTAACCTTGAATGAAAACAATGCTTTTTGTAGACCTTCAGGTGTGTCAGTTCATCATAGGACTGATAAAAACTGTAATATTAGTACGTTATTTAAAACAAACTTCTGAACTTACTCCTGTGTAACAGATCTAAATAGATCCAAAATCTAAACTGGTATTGATGTACAGTAAAAAGGATTATTTATACCCTCAACACAGAATTTTGCAGTTCCATTATCCTATATAGTACATCTATAAAACACACCATGTTACCTCTTTCTCTCTTCTCCTTATAATTTATGCATAAATCATATACATCCGGCACTAGGTATTTTGCTCTGTATTTGGGTTGAAGTATTAGAAAAGCTTTACAGCAAGAATAGTAAACACTAAGAGTGTTAAGTACTATGAAACAGTGCCAAATACTGGAATTATTAATCTCCAAACCCTGAGCATAATTTTCACATCTTCAATCAATGCTCCTGTCCTACAAGACTGGGCTACCTGAAAAAAATGCAGTAACAGCAGCTCTTCTATGGTACTTCAGTAAGCTCTGTCACAAAGAGAGCAAGGAAATGTGGAGAAACAATCATAAATAAAAAAGGGGAAGATATTTTCCAGATATTCACAGTATTATTATAATATTTTCCAATACTTCCACAATATTATATTATTTTCCAAATATTCACAGTATTATGTGGTATTGTTTCCAAGACATTTATTACCATGGTCTTTAAGTAGAACTTCAGGGGGTTTGCGGATTTATTCTGGGGTAGGAGCTGAAAGTTGGAACTTGGAGGCAGACTTTTTCCAAGTTTTGCTGTGGTAATTAACTTATTCCTATTATAAAAAAGAAGTATTGGGCATGTCTAAACAATTTAGTTTTTCCCTTTTTTGGTACTTAAAGAAATTATATAACAAAACCAGAAGGAGACAGACTTAGATGTAACATAAGAAAGGATCAATTTTAGAAAGGTTACTAAAAGAGACAAAACTTCTATATTCCTGGAAAGGAATTAATCTTCTGGGCTACAGCTGACCAACGAAAGGATGCAGATTTCAACTACTTGTAAAAATGCTGAACTAGCCACTTTTCACAGATATAAGAACTAACAATTCTTGAAAATAGAAATAAAAACCAAACCATAAGTATAATCAAGGATCTGTAGTGGTTTCTTCCCTAGTACGCCAGCCTCCACTCCAAGTTTCCAGCATAACAAATTACTCATATGTCCATGCTGCCACATACTCAGACCACAGACAATCAAGTGGAAAAAGGCTTTTGGGAACTCTTCAGTATCTGAGCACTGCCTCTTACTAAGTGGCATCCACCACCAAGTGGATCACCTAAAACCAACATCTACTTAAAATCCAGCCTTTACCACAGCTGTAGCTCAAATACATAGGACTAAACAGCCAACAAGCCAGTAGTTGTGAAGGAGTATCTGCTTTGTGTTAAAATGGGAGCCTTCTTCAAGCATTTGTAGCTGGTTTGTAAATGTTAGTTTGTATTAATACAGGTCAAAGCTTTCTTTGCTCAAAGAAATCACAGAGAAAACAATAATTAATGATCATTGTGTTTGTAATTGCCAATACGTTTTGGATAAATTTTATAGTGATTCCAGAACAAAAAACACTGAGGTTTTCCAACATACTAAATTGATTAAGGTACTTTGAATTATTAACCTTTTGCTTTGAATTATTAACCTTTAATGAGCTGTGTGCCCAATACACAGAACTATTCACAGCAAGATAAAATATTATCCAAAGATAAATTACTACCATGTGGCTAATTAAAAAACTTTTCAAACATATTACCAAACTGAGTATCACCAACATTTTGGTAAAGTGCCTAAAATTTTCTTGTAGACATAGGTAACAATGGTCTTCACAATGTTTAGCTAGTATGTGCTCATGTTGTGCATTGTATTAACCAGACTCCTCATTTTCAAACCAGTAATATTCCTCATAAAACACATACTCAACATGAAAGGCTACCCCTTACAGACGGAACTAATTATGAGTAAGAATGCTTATGACACAGCAGACAAATAAAGACTTTCCTTCAGAGGGACTAATCAGTGGATTTCAGCAGCAGACGAGCACGAGAACAGACATGAGGAACAAAATTCTGGTTCCTCTTAACGGGACTTACGCCACTAGGTTTAGTGGAGACAAGATTCCACCCGCAGATATGAAAAGTATAAAATATCTTTCATTCAAGGATCAGAAAACAGCTCAATTACAGACTGTGACGAGCCATTAGTGCTCGTGTCACTCAAATTGAACGTGACTGATCAAGACCATACATCTGTAAGCAAGATGGGAGAGCTTAAAGGCTGCAACAGCATCATGTGATAGAAGATCCCCGCTGCTCTGCAGGTGGTTAGTCTTGGGGAAGTGTTCCCTCAATATCTGGAATAATCCAGTAAGCCCCTGCTTGCTCCTGAGGTGGTCTACCAAATTGGAAATTTACATAAAATCATTAATCAAAATTCAGACTAAACACTAATATTTGCCCTTAGGAAATCTGACTAGCTATAAATATTCAAGATTTTATGAAGTTCGCCCTATTAAAAAAAAAAAAAAATTCTGCCAGTATTTCAGTGCCCCTGACACCACTGGAACATTACATCAGTACAAACATGGAAAGACTGCTCATCATTGCCTCCTACACCATCTCTCTGCACCTACCATCAGACTTCCTCAGGTGGCCTCAATAGCTCCAGGCCAAGAATATTTTGTATTAAAACTGTGTTTTTCCTGAAAGTGGAACATAATTTGCTTGCTTCAAAATACAGCTTAGAGAAGAGATTTATGCTTTTAGAGTTTCTATCAAATGTAATTTTGAGAAAAATGCTCTGTAGTGTGAATAAAGAGAAAACTCCCTTTGTAGGCTTGACTGAGCAAAAGAAACATCCAAAATACACCCTCCCAGCAGGTGAAAAGGAGATGGATACTGGTCACACTTTACTAAACAAAAGCTAGTAGAATTCTACAAACATTTTCTGCTTAGAATACTAAGTTTTGAAAACCTTACAACAACACCTATACTATACTTATAGTTAAATATCATACTGTATTAAATGCCAATAATACTTCTTAGCATTCTACCTCTATGAAGTCTACTTTGTACTTCCAAAATATCTAAATTCCGTCA
>VZRS01009393.1:352099-396739 GCA_013398055.1 Ifrita kowaldi
ACTTCACAGGAAAATTTAAAAACAAAAAAGGGCATGCCTAATAGGCCTGACTTGTTTTCAGGAAACTGTTCTTTTGCTTGAAGTTTGCACATTTTACAATAGAGCTTTTCAACCCACAATGACAGGGAATATAATTTCCTGACAAATATTTGGGGCATGGGAGGTTGTTTTCACTTTAAAAATATTTGGGATTTAAAATACTCTTGAAACAGTGGCAAGCTATTTCTCTTAAAGGCTAATTAGTCTAAGCAGCAAACTGAATTATTACAGAAATACTGTTTCTGATATCCTAGCTTGTTCAGACTGAGCTTGGACACCAGCCACAGGTACACACATGCACTTGAGGTTACAACATTTTCGATATGATAAGAACAGGACTTGTCTGAACTTATCTTTGTAGCCAAGTATTTTAGAGATATGCTGCAATAAAAATTCTCCTCTGAAAATGCAACGCCAGCCTAAAAAGTCTTTCTAAAGAGTTTTAGCAGAAAAGAGTATGACCCTTCAAGCAATACTTTACAACACATGGGACTGCACACATTTTTCTCAAAGTAGGAGGCAATCATGGGATGCTGTTTTTAATTCTGCTACTCATGCCACGCTCAGCAAAATGGCAAGAAAGTGCATTACAATTTTGTTTTTCTAAAATTTTTGCTGGCTTTGAAGCCAGTGTTTTATTTGGTAATGTCTCACTAGTTGCTAATCAAAAGGAATTTGGAGAGAAGGCAGCTCCATTGGTTTGATAAGCCATAATATGATCTAATTTCATACTTCAAATATTTGCATTTTCTGAAACTGAATTCCTACAGGTGATTCAAAGGTCACAGCTGTGTAGTTATATCATCTACATTCACCTTGCTCACTTCAAGGCCAATGATTTAACATCAAGTGCATCAATGGCATTTTTCAGTGTTTGTCTAAAGAACTTCTTGATTATTTATTCTGGCCACACAGTTTTGCAACTGAATAATGTATTAAGGCATTCTAAACTGATATTACAAGATAAAACATCTCATTGCTAAGGCGCATGTATCTCTGTTCCCCATCCTGACCCAAAACAGTGCAATGCTTGATGCTTACTGGAAACGGCAATGGTTTTTTTCTCTACAATTCAAACTAAAGTCCTATGATTCACAGAGACATAACTTATTTTAGAAGTATTTCCAAAGAGCTGCTTGGCTACGTAGAACTCAGATTTGGGGGCAGATCATGACAGGCATTAATATCAAGAAAGCGACTAAGCCAAAATAGCACAGGTAGATAAATTAGGTTCTGTGGTTGCACGGAGCAGCAAATGCCATGGCATTGCAACTACAAGTCACCAATTCTTTCAGCACTTCATAAACAGCAACAATATTTAGAAGATGATGACTCCTGGTCTCAGTCAAATACTAGTAATGAAGGGGGGAGAAATGAAGAGCTATGGCACAAAAATCTCAGATAGAAAAGATACGTTCTTAGAAATCTGTTCACAGCTAATCCCAGAGATGCAGTGGCAGAACAGCCCAACATCACTTTATCAGCATGCATAAGGAACTATTACTCTCAGATCCCTCCTACTGAACAGCAGTGGTTGGAAAATGACCTCTGAGGACAGGATTCTTGGAGACTTGCTTTAATGTGTAAAGTTTCAGAGAGCTGTGACTTGACAACTGCCTAAGTATTTAAAGAAACAAAGAGTACAGTTATATTTAAAATATTTCCTACTGGGGGGTAGATGACTTAGCAAAACTTACACAGAATGTACTGCAAAACATAATCGGGCGAGTAATGAACAATTTCAAAAGCTTTTAAAAATCAAGCTTTCAACATTTTTAATGAAATACTATAGATTAAAATTGTGATTTTTAGGGGTACAGGTGTGTGTAATGAGCACATTTAAGGTTCTGTTTCAGGAATGAAGCATCTCAGCAGATCTGCATGACTGGAAAAAGGGTAAAGGGAGTCAAGTGTCCTTCTATAAGCAATCCACTTCATTTACCATGCATCTTCACAACATCAGCAGCTCCTGAACCAGCCCCACAGAAAACATGGCTGAAAACTAGACCACTGCCTGTGATAAGAGGCATTGTTTTCACTTCCTGAATGGCTTCTGGGACAGACCCTTTTAGAGTGGTGAAATCTCACAGGAAACATTAGGCTGCAGTTAATTCTATAACATACAGCAGGTACCACACAGATTCTTGGGATAAAATGTATTGTTTTTGTACGGGTCAAAACATCCTGGGGGGAGGGGGGGAATGTTACATTTCAGCAGCACTAAAACTACCAGGCTTAATTTAGACTTTATCTGAGATTGCCATCAGACCAATTTCCAAAAAAGCATTTGTAAAATGTCTGTGGGAAAGTGGATCTGAATTGTCTGGGTAAAATAATGGAAATAAGTGCATAATAAAAACAAACTCACCACTTATAATCTAGAAAGAATCCCTTCCCAATGATTGCATCAACACAAAGCTTTCTGCCCCAAAATGTCCTACTGGTTGTGGTAGCAGTAGGAATGTTAGAAGCTGCAATGTGGACAAGGATTTCAGCATTATCTGCAATTAATACTATGCTGTTGCTCCTAAATGTCATTTCTGTCTTGCAATAAAGTTGTTAGTCTTGCTGGAAAATGAAGCTGTCTGTCAGCAGTAGACACATACATGCTTCAAATACATACTCTTCCCTATGTATTACTTTGTCAATGTAATATGAAAGAAGACCACATGTTTCAACACTAATTGCCCAATCCTAAATCTCAGATTTTCCAAGCAATTTAATGGACTGATTTAAACAGTTATTCTTATAAGACCCATGGACTGATTTCTTTCAAAAATAGAAATTTAAACCAGGGCCCTTATGTTTGCCTTTAAGAGTCTCCAAAGGGATTCTCAAAAGCAAATTAATTCCCTTTTTGTACAGTTGTAGAGCTGAGTCAGTCAGACCATGGACATAACTTCCTTACTGAGCATGCACCTCTTAAAGGAAATGCAAATTAAGGTACTCACTATTAAATAAATATGAAAACAAACTGTTATGAAATATTTTATTTTCATTATTTTGTAATGTTATTGTTTCAATGTATTTAACTATGTTTTGCAGAATTTAAAACTAATGACAGTGCAGAAAAACAGGAAACTGTAGGTTTTTCATTACTAATGATCACCAACTTCTCCATCTCCTTTACTTCTCTAAAATTCCCCTGTTCTAATGATTCCTCAGATCTTTTATTCTACTTTACAGGGTTTTTTTTCCCCTGCCATTTTCTTAACTTTTTCCTCTTGTCTTGCATTTGGTGACCTCTATGCTTGTAACTCTCCTGCAGTGTCCTCATGTCCCAATGACTGGAATGGTCTGACATCCTTCCAAGCTAGTTGGCCAGTGTTTGTATGCTTTGATTTCCTCTTTAACTACTCAAGTCTGTGGTGAGCCTGAAACTTTTCCAGTTCAACTGCTGCCAGCTCTGACAGAAACCATAATTTTCTAGCTTTTTTTTTTTTTGGTAAAGCACTAAGATGGACAACTAGCTTTAGACTTAAGATTATGATTTTTTTGTTTTTCCTTGTTACCTCCATTGCAACCCAGATAGTTATGGTCAGTCCTTTAAAAGAAAATCAGAAAGGCTATGACTAAAGCACTTAATGCATAAATCAGAGCATTAAAAACAGGCCACAGAACCTCTTGGGGATTCAGGACCTAAACAGCCTTCTAGACATTACAGGCTGGAAAATACACAAGAGGCAGCTCTAGTCATCCAAAGCAAGACTTAACAATAAAAAGGAATGGACAGACAAAACACAAAGTAGCTCAGCAATTCAGTTGTTTACAGGCCTTAGTCAATACTCAACGGGAAGCTTTTTTCATATTTCCACATCTCCATCTGGCTACAACATTATCTTTGCAATGGCTGATTTGAACTATTTTTTCAGCTTCAACAAAGCTCTTTAAAAGGCCCAGCCTTTTGGATGATGGGGGATTTTGCATGATGTGCCTACAGGCTGTTGAACAGACCCGACAAGCCAATGCACCAAGGAACACAAGCCAGTTACTTCCCTGCAGGAATGCTTTCACAAATATGGTTGGTGACATCACACTACAAGATGTTTATGTGCTTTTATAGACATGGGTTAAATTGACATTTTCCTTGAGTGGCTGAAGGAGTTCATGCCTGAAGAAGGACATGAACTGACCTTGCATTCTACAAAGAGGTGACTGACCCTGTGGGATGGGGAAGACTGGGGATGTCGTATGTCTTGATTTTTTTATTATTTTTGACTTGCAAGGCTCCTCCAGAATACATAAAGTCAAACTTCCGTGATATGGATTGAATAAGTGTTCAATAAGGTGGGTTAAAAATGGGCTGGACTGCTGGGATGTGGTGAGCAGTGCAAAGTTTAACTGGTGGCTGGTACCTACTGGTGTTCTTCAGGGACTGACTGATGCTGGGGACACTCCAATTTCCCAACTTTATTAGCAACATAGGTGAAGGGATGTAATATATTTGCAGCAAATCCAAAGGTGGAGGTGGGGGAGAACACTTCACACGCTGGAAGGCAGGTTTCCTATTCAGAGGGGCATCAACAGCCTGGAGAAACGGGCTAACAGGAACCTCGTGAAGAAAACTGGCTTGTTCCTTGTTGGGATGAGGAGCTCTTACTGCTGTCCACAAACAGCTGATGGGAGCATACAATGAAGGCACAGGCAGGCTGCTGTTAGAGGTTCAAGGTCTCAGGATTAGGAGCAATGGACACAAGTTGTAAAACAGGAAAATACCATTAGACTGAAGAAAGTATTTTACAATGACAGAGGTCAAGTACTGGAAGAAGCTGCACCACAGCTGATCTCATCTCTTTAAGGCCCTGGAACCTAATAAGAACACCATTCCTTTCTAGAGACCAAGGACTTTCTCTGGTCCACATTTATGTGTGTGTCCACACGTACGAGTGTGAGCAGCTGTGAGCCCATAATTTAGTTCCCTGAAGGGAGGAGTATATTTGTGCTTCTCCATATTCCTTTGAAATGTTCAAATCAACCCAAAATGTGAACAAGTCTTACCGAAAAACAAAACAAACAGTTAAATTTATCAGTTTTGTTATGAGTTACATACGGCCATATTTAAACTTTTGAATTCACTTAACTTGAATTCATACTAAAATCCTAAACTCTCTTCTGCAACCACAACTTTATCACGTGTAAAAGAAAAGGATGGGGGGCGGAGGGGGGAATAGACCTGAATGTATTGCATGAACAACAAAGAAAAGCCCCCCAATGAGCAGATGTGCAGTAAGATGTTGTGGGTGCTCACGTCTAAGGCAGTTTATGCAAACTATAGAATCAAACTTTCCAGTCTCACAAGACTTGATGGAGATAGGTCTCTATGTTTTGCTTCACAGAAGAGCATTCATCCCTTTGGAAAATAAAGCCATTCAACTCCTCTAGACTAAAATAAAAAAGCCACTGTATTTACTAAGTACTTACAGTATTACTCCCATAATTTCACTTCAAAAGGGAGCTTTACTTTTCTCCACATATTGTTTGCATAATAATTCAGCATACAATATTCAACAACATTCATAAAATGTTCCACATAAGACATATCATAAATCCCAAACTCCTAAAGAAAGAACAGTAGGACAGCAGAGACCAGAGTTTTAAGTGGATATAGCTAGAGCAATATTACCTTTGAGACCTAACTAGCAGTAAATGCCATTTACAAGAATATACATAAATCAAACTGAAAGAAAGTAGGTTTTAGATTAGGCATGAGCATGAAATTCTTTACTGTGAGGGTGGCAGTGCACTGGAACAAGCTACCCAGGGAAGTTCTGAATGCCCCATACCCTGGGGTGTTCAAGGCCAGGTTGGATGGGCCATTGAGCAACCTGGTCTAATGGAAGGCGTCCCTGAGGACGGCAGCAGGGTTAGAACAAGGTGATCCTTAAGGTCCCTTCCAACCCAAACCATTCTGTGATCGTAACTTTCTGTTTTGTTTAACTGACTTTTGTTTTATTAAGAGATATGGCTTCACTCCTAGACTTGACTTTAAAACTACAAACTGTGCCTCCTCACTTCCACTCAAGGAAACAACACTCAAAATACATAAGCTGCTGGAATGAACCAGTATAGGAAGAGGCCCTAGTTTAAGTTTAATGATGAAAATTCCCATTTTAGTCTCTGCAGTAAGTTCAGCAGCTGTCTGAACCACAAAGAATGCCTGTGTTATGTATTAGCTGGTTATAAAGTGTCTGCAGCAGCTTGACTTTCAGCACAGATGCAGGGGTTGTATACCGTGTGTGTACGTGAAACATTTACAGGAGAAAGGAACCTATAACCTATAATCAAGCTTGTTTGGTGATTTCACATACACATATCTCAAAACTTGGAGTATGCTGCCTGTTTCCACAAAAAAATTGCTGGATTAGGATTTCACACGTCCAGGAAACACTTCTGAGACCAGCTGCAGATACAGCAAGATGCCCTTGCAAACCTACAAACTGCAGACACAAGCCAACAAGCACAACATTGTCTTACTACTTCTGTTCGAGCAAAATGGTCAAGCCAAGAGAAGACACCACTTCCAACCCTTTAGTCAGAATCAAAGGTTATTCGCATGCTTATAGTGTGCTTGGTGAACATACAAGCTGAGCTTTCCTAAAGATGCTGATACTTACATAAATAGTTTAACCTCTACTAATATTTCCTCTCTGTTGCAGAAAACTGTCCTATAACGGTAAATTAAAAACAGCATCTCAAAAGTTATTACACTCTATTTTACTGAAGAATCATAATATACCTAAAGCAAAAGACAGAAGTTCAATGTACGTCAAATATGTATTTGACTAATTATACATCACTATACTATTTTACCCATACTTGCAATTTTAAAAAGTAACTGACAGACAGTTTTGGGAAGGAAAATTAAATTTTAAAAAATCAGCTAAAACCCCTAAATTGCAGAAAAAAAAAAAAAGGTCTGCACCAATAGTAAAGAGAGTTCTTCTTTAAGCTCTTTAACAAATGATCTAAACCAAACTGTTAGAACAGAGGAATGTGAATGACTAAACAAACCCTTCAGTAAACATTCCCCAGCTGCAGTTTTCAGCCTAATACCAAGTTAAAATGTGGAGACTCTATTCTACCTTCTGCAAAATGATTAAACTTCAGAAGCAAAGCAGCATTATATGACATACATGACTCACAAACATAGTCACTGAAAACAAAAACCACTAGACATTTATCTCTTAAAAACAAAAAAGACACCAGGACTGGCACCAGTCTGCAATGCAAGAAAGACCATGTGATACTTAGACACTTGTGTATTAGTTTAAAAATAAGCTAGATAAGCATGTGATGAGTGACAATTTTGTACTTGACCTTTGCTTTAATAGCTCCTTTTCACAAAGTCCACACAGACATCAACAAAACTCCTAAAAAAAAGCTAAAACCTTACGTATCATCCAGTGTGTTGAAAATAAACTCTAAAACCAAAATTCTACATAGAAAAATAAAAATGTATGTTTTGAAGGACAAAGTCAGAAAAAATATTTTTTCTTTAAAAACCATTGAGCTCTTCTTGTAAATCAAGCTGATGAAATTCAACATGTTAAGTTACAGAGACAGAAGCTTGGGGTGTATATTTCCAGTGGGAATATTTCACTCTGCCTAGCAGGCAAGGAATTTGGAAATAAAGAGTTCCTCTTTCCTGAGGCTGACCAGGCCTACAGGATTGCACAGGAAATTCTTTTAAGTCAGGAAATGAGGATGCATTCTGCATGGGACAAGAAACCCTTACTTTAGGGCATTACTTTCTGAAGTGTGAAACCACAACATTTACCTCCGGAGTAAGGGTCTCCACCAGCATCAAGCAAGTCCATTATTATCCATAGTGTTTGTATCTAAATCCTCGTGAGTTTTTCTGTTGCTGTTCATATTTATTTAAGATATCACAGAATCACTGAGTGGTTGAGGTGGGAAGGGACCTCTGGAGATCATCTAGTGCAAGCCCTCACTGCTCCAAGCAGGAGCAACTAGAGCAGGTCCAGATGGCTTTTGACTATCACTACAGACAGACACTTCACGAGCTCTCATGCACACACTGAAAAGATTAATCACCTCCATGGTAAAAGACGTTTTTTCTTACATTTAGATAAAATTTCTTGTATTTCAATTTGTGCCCACTCCTCTTGGTCTGTCCCTGGAGACTACTCAGAACAGCCTGGCCCTGTCCTCGTTAGGCACACACATGCACACACTGAAAAGATCACCTTCACAGCCCTTTCACTGGGCCTGCTCCAGTGTCTCTTTATCTCTCTCGTACCTGAGAGCCCCGACCTTGACCCAGTACTCCAAGTGTGTCCCACCAGGGCTGGGCAGAGCAGGAGGATCATCTCCCCCCACCCTCTGGAAATTCTCTGCTGAGTGAAGCCCAGGAGGCTGTCAGCCACCTTTGCTGGCTCGTGTTTATCATGCACTTTTTTTTTTTTGTGAAAACAAGATTTAAAAATGTGGTTTGCCCATTTTGAACTGAAGGTAAGGAGATGTACGACACAGAATCTCATATTTTAGGCCTAACCTCACAGTTAGTTTTGTGTTTTACCTAAACATATATCATGGTGTCAGTGGTGATATTAAGTTTCAGGAGCAAAGCTGTTAACCACATTCTTAGTAGCACAACACATTCTTTTAGTCTTCTTTCTTCACCTTTATTTAGTGTATTCAACATACAGAGTAAAGACTTAAGAGTCCCCAACCACTCCTGATGTAGAGACTAAGAATCTTCCTAAAAATGGGCAACCAGCACTAATTCTGAAAAGAGGAATAAATCATTACAATTAATCATCAAAAGAGGTAAAAAATTTAAAAATTGAATTTTCATTTACCATCACACCTCCAAGAGCAACCATTCTTTATCCTGAAGTCAAAACCAAATATGGCAACATCAGAGAAAATTTCTCTCTGCCTCAAAAAAGTCAGACAACTAAACTCCATTTGTAAGGATTAAAGCCTGCTTTAAGTAACACTGTCACAATCCCACCAAGAGGGAGTCTGGTTTCTTGACTCCTCGGGAATGATGTGCAAACAGGAAAGCACCAGCTTTCAGACTTGCAGTTGTGTCTGCAAGAAAGGACATTAACGAGAATCACACACGAAGTTCCACTCTCATCATGCCAGGACTATTTCTTTTGGATTCATGTTCTTGCTATACAGGACAAGATGAGTCCCTGAAGATGTAAATAAGCCAAAGGAAAAAGAACAGATTAAACAGTGGTCTAAAGACCTGTCTCCTTCACATGATGATATGCATGACTTAATGCTACACTGCTGACTATAACTGTCAAATTTAGGCTCATTCCATATAGACTTTTCACATTTGGAAAGATGGTTTATGCAAACACGAGTCAGGAGCTCCATCGAACACCTGACATAATGATGTGAACTTTTACTTTGGGGAGTTTTATCCACCAATAGACTTCATAGGGATAGAGAGAAACATCTGACCTTAATTTTCTAGACACAGCGGTTGGTGAGCACTTGACTGAAGCCTTCTGTACATCTTGCTATACATCAGAGCAGAAGGCAATACAGAACACTTGCACAAGCCTCACTCCACACTCCTCAGCAGAACTAGCATGCTGAAAGAAGTTATACAACTACCTTTTGTTATAGTCTAAATATGGACCTAAGATCTTATTTTACCACCTTTTTTTCTTCCTCTCAATTGAGTCTGGTCTTAAGGAAAACAAGGATGACAACTCGAACAAGGGAACTAATGGGTGATCTCTGTAAATAGAGAAGGAACATGTGAAAGATCTTCTCTAGTCAGGGAATTATCCAGTTCAGTTAATCCCAAACTCAACTATTAGTAGTTGGGGTGGAACCAACTCCAGACACTTCTCAAATCTTCACTTCCATATTTGTATTTCTCTACTTGAAAAAACCCCAAACATCTTCCAGGTAAAAACCCAAAACAGACATGGTTTTCCACACCCTCCCATAATTGGTATCCAGTTGACAGAGAAAGTCATTACCTTTTGTGTGCCCTGACTTTGCAAATCCCCCCATTTAGCAGCTTATTGCTGCACAGAGCTCTGCAGCAAAGGAGTCCAGAAACACCTCAGCATTTTTTGTGATCTGCTGAGTACCCTCAGTTCCTAAAGCAGCAACTTGCCCAGACATAGATGATCCTATCATAGATGGTCCCTTCACAGATGAAGGGACCTGAAACTCAGGAATTCAATCTCATTTGTACTAGCAGATAGTTAGTAAAAAACCACGAATGCCTTATTAGATACGATTCATCTTGGTACAGTGGAAAGAAAAACTAAAACAACTAGTCAAAAGAAAATTTAAAGCAAATATTTTAACAGGTTTTTGTTAAGACTCCCTGTTGGAAAAAATTTTTGTGTATCCACAAAAATTTACCATGTACTGCCTAAATTGCACAACTGGGGATAGGGGACCCTTCAAGTGCCTCTTTAAAACTTATTTATTCTTGGTGTAAACACTAACTCTTCTAACATGCATCTCATAGTACAACCAAAAGGAGGACGAATGCAGACATCTGATGTAAGCATCTTACATTTTTTTTTAGTATCTGAAGCACAGATGAAACTATTACTCAATTCAGTGTAACTTGTTTTTGCAATCAGGAATTTGATCTTTTTCAAGAATGACAGTCAAGAATAATAATACAGAAAATACGCAAATTATGACACACTTCAATAACATTAACAGATAAAGAAATAACAGAGATTATGTAAATTATATAAAAAGTAAGGGTCTTGTAAACTAACAGATTAAAAACTCACAGCTTATTTGAACTTTAGCACAAATATCAAAACTAAAGAGTGTTGTTTTTTTCTTCTTTCCCATATAAATAAGCCATATAAAGAAAGATACTATCCCATAAAAACATCTGAAATAATATTAATAATCTTGGAACATGTTACATTGGATTTTATGCCACCTATTATCTTCCAAGCACAACCTTAATATTTATTTTTTACTTTTCATTTATTATTTGCTTGGATTTTTTTAAAAGTACATTTTCTTCAGAGATTTTGCTCTTATGTTCCATACTGATGATCACAGTTTAAATGCCCTATTCCTCCCTATTTTTCCAATCTTACAAATTAATACATGTCATTGAGATTATCCTAAACACATGCCTTTGTGTGTGTACTTGATAGACAAAGTTGTTTTTTTTGGTTTTTTTTTTTTTTTTTTTTTGGAGCCCATGCATCTTGTTCATGGAAAACTCTTTTTCCATTAAAATTCTCTCTAGGTCAAGTCTAAGAACAAATTCAAGCACAAGACATTTCCCAAATCTGATTCTTATTTTTACACCTCCCTTAACGCATTTCCCTGTCAGGTCTCCAAAAAAATTCCACCTTGACCTGAAAGGGCACAAGAGACACTTCAGTTAGACCCTTTCGCCAGCAAAATAAGTTGGTTTTATTATTAGGCAACTGAAAGTTACCTGATTCTGCCAATGAGCAGTAAAGGCATAGGCACTTAGCTTTAAACACTTAGGTAGTATAACACTTTAAAACAGGCCACTAAACCACCCAGAACGATGAGTACATAAAAGCCCAGGCATTTCTCATACTAACATTCAGCAAGACAGTATTTTTGAAAAACAATGGACTCTGTAGTGCTTGTCTTGTTTTTCTAGTTTGGGGGTTTTTTATGTGAAAAGTTGGGACTAAAGGGAACACAATATCAATTGTAAGTTTGACACAGGAGCTTATTTCTCAGTCTTTACTGTAATCTGAGAAATGAATAAAATGTCTCTCAGTATTTTGTCCAGATTTCCCTTAGGAAATACATATGTGGGCGTTAAGAGAAGGGACATAGATGAATGCTCTGCTCAACAGGGAGGAATTTATCTCCAACCTCAGAGAGCATACTGATGTCAGAATTACGGCTATATGAAATTGCAAACAACTTCAAAACCATCTTTTCTCAGACGGACTACACAAAGCAGCTTGTTGTGTGATCCAAAACCACTCATGCAAGTAAGCATCTGCCAAAGACGAGGCAGGAAGTCGCCTTATGATACTCTGTCCTAACCTGTAATCAGGTTCCAGGATGTTAAAACTGTCTCATCTTCTGAATCAGCCTTCAAAATAATCAGGAATGTGGCATTGAAAGGAATGAGCTGAAGTGCAGGAAGCTACATATCACAGCTACACAAAGCAAAATCAAGCTTGGTTCCCCCCGACTCTTAGCCTTTCCCCCAAGTAGTTTAATTTGAAAACTGGCGATTGTGTTAAATTCTGGTGATCTTCCTCTTGGGTTAACAGAGTCACAGAACTGCGCAGTGTGGGAAGCCACCTAGTGACGGAGGAGCACAAATATGCCTGGAGCTGCCCAACGTTTTAACGAGATGACGCAGTTGGAGCATGTGATTACCACTGTTTTTCTCACTGACTTGCAAGTTGTGTGGTATACTAGAGTTTAGAGAATTGCACAGTGATTTCTGACAAGTTTTATGAGTCTTACTAAGTCTTGTAAATGAACTGTGAAATAGCAAATTTTCTCAAGATGAGATGTACAAGAGCAAAAGGAATTGTATCAAAATGTGTAAGAAAAGGTCTGATGCAAATTTTAAACTTACGGTGGCACTATGCAGAAAAAGTTCAAATTTGTGAGGCTGGAAGGAAATAACCTAAGGGAGGCAAATGTGCAAAAATGGAAATAAAACAAACCATTGTCTTCTAACTTGATGCAGAAGTAATTCAGCAGCCTTGAAAGAGGAAGTTTTCATGACCCAGAAAAAATAGCTGTAGAATTTACATGTACTTAAACAGCATTTTTCAAAAATTGAAAGCTCACAAAGTAGCACGAACACAAAACACTGCACAGCAAGATTTCCACGCCAGTAGTGCTCAGTGTGTACAAACAATGTGCCATAATGATTTTTGCCTGTGGCAAAGAACTTTACCAACATGTACCTTCTGACTCCACTGAAAAACCTCACTGAATGAGAACTGCATATGATAGAATTATGAGAAGAGCCAAGTGGACAATGCAGATTTAGATGTCAGTTTACTCTGACATCATCAAACAGCACCATTGAAGCAACAGGCACAAAAGCCATCATCATAACAACAGGGAAATTAAAATTATGTGTTACATTACAACTGGCAGTATTAGAATATAGTATGAAATCTCCAGCGTATGGCACTCCGAATAGCAGAATAAAGCCAAAGAACAACTATTTACAGGAATAATTCTTAGGTGTCATATGTCAGCAAACTTAATGAAGGATTGGCCGAGCATTTTTTGGAATAGGAGAAGATGAATGCTGTTCATTAAACACGTGCTTCTCCTAAAGCCATTCTAACAGCAATAAACAGCAGCAATGAGAAATACAATCTGAGAAAGAAACACGAATTTTCAAGTCATACCACAAATGATGTCACAACTGCAGGTATTTGATGTACTAATGAGAAAAGTCCTTTAAAGACTCTTTGAACTTTTTTTTCTCTCAAAATTACTCTCGGCAGAGGATCATGCTCTAATCCGTACAGGGAAAGTAAAGAAGCCCAGTTCAGGATTACTTTGTCATTGAAAAAGGCAGGATGACATAGAAGAAATTCAGATCCTACAGCTAAAGGGTTTCACAAGTTCTGTACTTGAAGTCCTACGGATAGAACTGAAATTCAAAGAAGTGAGTTCAAGCAGTGAACACTCTAAAAATGAGAAAGGAGTAGCATTGTAAAGAGAGTAATGGTGGCAGAAATCACGAAGGTATGTACAAAGCTGAAAAACAACAGTCTTAAAGCATAAGAGAAAAAATTCTTACAGGCAAATACTTAGTGAAAAGTTTCTATCCTAATTATATATTTAATACAGGTATGCAAAAAACTTTTTTCATATACACATATTTCTTTTTATGAGGGATCATCTTGAATTCAAGACCATCTTCCTTTCAGGTTAGTATGGTAGCAGACATTTACTCTAGAGGGATCTGCAAAACATCTACATCATATTCACTATTCATCAAAACAGTTTTGTATAATGCAGATCAACACAAGTGGCAGAAATGCCATGGGCAACAGGAGGAGAAACTGAAGGTATCTACAGCTTCCACCTTCCCAGCAGCAGAAGGGAATTCATCATACCAAACTCCAGACAGTCACACAAAGCTGACTAGCCTGATACTTCTGTGGAGCGAAGAGGACTACAACTACCTCCACCAAGAGTAAGAAAGAGGTACCGCCTCCTCCTGCCCTCAGCTGTTGATTTCCACAAGCAATTAACCCCTGTAAGTTGCACCAGCAGATGGAGGTTTTGGCACTGAAGGAGGTACAAGTCCACCCCACAAAATGAGCTGCAGAAGACAGAAATCAAGCTGCTCAGGAGGGAGGAAATGGTCCTTTCCTGGCCCAATTCACTTGCTTTCTTTCCTGCTTTCTTAAATGACCTGTCTGCATAAGCTGCTCAAGGAAACTACCTTGTAAAACACATCACTTTTGTGCATGAGGAAGCACAGGTGAGCAGGGACATTCTCAGCAATGGGGACAGAGAAACAAGACAGACACACAGAACAGAAATTACTACAAGCACAACAGCTGGTTAGATCAGAATGCGAGCCACACTGATATATCAGCTCTTTATGATAAACAATACAATTTTTCCCAAGTTTTCAGTGAAACTGCTGCCATGAAGCACCTAGAGATTTTGTAGCACTTTTTGTAGCAGACCATTACATATAATTTTATATTCCTTCTACAAATGTAATTGCAACAATTGCAAGAAATTAGTAGTAACCGAAAAAGAGAGAAATCTTGCAGAGAGGGTCATCAATATGCCATTTAAATATCTAATTAAGAAATAATGACCTTAGATGTGAGTTACAGTAAGTTGCAGTGGAAAGAGACCTTAGGCAAAAAAGTAGATTAAGACTTTCTGTTGTAAACAACTGGTTTTCCTTTTCCCTCAGTTACAGCAATGTGGTTTCTGCAAGTTTTGAACTACTAGCTTTTCAGATTTTATTATTCAAATGCCTAGATACACACAACTATGACATCCATAATTTTCATTACATAAATTGTTTTGTGAATTGTGCCAAAACAGAACAGATTGGTATCTGTTACATACACATTTGAAATACATGCTTGGTAGATAGTATAGCTAAAATCTAAATATATGAACATGCAAATACTGATTAAAATAAAAACAAAAAAGCCTGATGCAGAGGTTTCCTTTCAAAAACACATACACTACTTTTCTAGACTTTCCACCTTCCCTGTTTCTGAGGGTAACCGACATGATAGGCTCTAGCATGTCATCAGTGTTTGAGCTAAATAGTCATGAAAAGTGCCCATTTAAATATTATAAGGTAAGGTAGGGCCAAAGTAATTATATATAGCTTCGTATTTCCAGGGGAGTTCACTCCAAGCATTTACCTTGAACTCCACTAGAAGTAACTACAATATGTGTTCATGTAATATGTAATTATATACCAACAGTATTATTGTAATCCGAAGAAATACTATTTTGCCTCTCCAAGCATAGTAACAAATGCAAATCAAAACATGTTTTCATTTTGTTTTCTAAAAATCAAAATCTTCTTTTGACTGCAGCGTCACTTACATGAGTACCTTGAAAAGTAAAACATTAAAATATAGAAAATGTGTATGCCATTAATAAACAAACTAAATCTGGTAAATTGAAGATATGAAATTCATCCTTGCAAGTACTCAGTCAAAGATTTTTGTAAGATATGACCAGATTTGTAATTCAGACTCACTATTCATTCAAAATGGGGACAGCAATATTTTAGAGGGCAATTTGAAAACATGGTGTCATAGCTGGATAGACAAAAATATACAAGCAGTTGCCAAAAAAAACAAGTCTATCACTGTCAAACAGTAGGTGATCCAATTTTTCACATACCAGAAAGATTTTCATTTTCCATATTTTTATATATTTTTATCTAGAGATAACTTTGTACTAAGGAATAGATTTCAGTTCACAAGAGTAAACACAGAAAGCCAAAGAAATAGCTGTTCTGCTGAACTGATGAGATTATTACTGAAATATCCCACAAATTTCACCACAGAAAGGTGTGCCGGAGCTCACAGTCTTCTGAGTCTTGGATTATGATTTCTCAGAGCAGAGCTCCAGCCACACGCAGCAACCAGTAACAACCACCCCAACCTTGGCTCCTCCCAGGGCTAGATTTATAGGGCTTGTGCCCACCCTGCAGCTACAGCTGTTTGTAGGAGGTTAACGAGCACTTTAGGTTGAGGTGGCCTGAACTCTATTTGAATAACAATTGAGTTCAGGTGTTGAGTCCGGTCCTGACTGAGAGCTTGGCTAGAGCACACCATCAGGGTTTAAATACATATTACTACAGAAAGGCACTGGCTTCACATGTTCTCACACTTTAGCCACAACATCCTTATCTGAGAAATCAAAGATATTTTGATATGGTTTCAAGACAGTGACTCTAGAAAATTCATCCCTGTTACAAAGAGGTGATGTGAACGCACAAAGCATTTTCAAAGGTGGACCCACAGGTATAGATGATGTTTGCTGAATGCCACAGAAAGGTAGAAATCTAGCTCAGACAGTTCAACTGGCCAAAAATCTGGACAGGCAACACAGGTCACTGCAAGAGCTCAGGGATTTAGCAGTGACAATTAAGGCCTCTTTTTATTTAACAAACACTAATTTGTTACTATAATTAGATCATGCTTCCCAGGGCATCCAGAAAAAGCACAAATAAAGGCATGTATGAATGTATATGAGGGGTAATAAAGGAGTTCAAGTCATACCGACAACAAAGATACACAAATAAGAGTTGAAGCAGATACAGAATTAATTAACATATGGAAAAACAAGTCTTGATCCCACTGAAGAGAACTGTCTAGGTGGTTACATGGGTTATGAAACTGGCACTAATGAAGGTGAGACCGCAAGGAGTAAAAGATTTTTCCCTAGACCTAAACGAAGCTGTAATGCAAAATGAATTTGAGAACATTTCTCTTTCTTACTTCAAACTAACAGAATAATCACATTAGGAGATTAGTTTAAAAATTTATGCCTTTTCTCCAAACAGCATTTAACGTGCTTTTCTACTGCTATTACCTGGCTTGTTCCAGTAAGATGATGATGACCTGTACAATACGTACTTATGACATAAATAGAAGTGGAACTGATTCAACCAAATGCCCTTAATTCAAAGCAGAAATTTATTTTCGAGTACAGGAACAAATCACTGTTCCTACATTCAGATCTACTAACATCACTGTAGAACTTACTAGTATTAAGACAGCTATCCAGGCACTGTGACAATCACTGATTTTTAACTGCCTGTTTTATAGCAAAAAACCAAAGAATAATTGATCTGAAAAATGTTGAAAAGTGTTTTGTAAACAGTAACAGAGAAAGCAAACAATACAGGAAGAAAGGGTCACTTATTTCTTAGCGGGAAATTACAGAGGCCAATCTACAGCTTGTATGGGATACTGGGATGGTAAGGACTTCTTACGGAAAGACACATGGAAAAATGAAGAGTCGCTAACATATCTTTGCATGTCCGAGAAGTCTGGTAAGTCTCTTGTGCCCCCATTCCAGTAATTCACCATAGCCTCTGCAAACATACTTGGAAACTCTGAAACATGTCACTCCTGGGATGGGAGCTTTTCTCTAGGAGTCACAGTCTGTTGATAGAAACCACCAACTATCGTGGTAAATTAAACAAAGAGGTTGGATTTCTCAATGAGAAAACAACAACCCGCAGGACAATCAAAACTAACAGTAGGAAAAAACTGTCCATTACTTAAAAAAAAAAACTAAATAAAAAAAAGCGCCAAACATTGAACAAGACCCAAGTCCCTGGGAAGAGCAACACCTTTTTAGGGACAAACATGTTGCTGTATAAAACCTCTGAGCTGGCCAACGACTGACAGAAGTAGCACCTAATCCTCACAGATATTTCATACCTAGTGGGGTTTTGTTTTGGTTTATCTTTAATTATTATTATTACAGACTGCATAGTGTAGTGGAGACACAGTGTGTTTGTCCCTTGACAGGACAGATCTGATTCATGCAAACAGCTGAAGACACTCATGTGCAGCAGCAGTCTGGGCAAAACAAACACAGAGGGACATGTGCATATGTAGGCATGCATTTGTGCACGGACAAGTACAGAAAAAGTTCACAGCTATAAAAGGACAGAAGTCTTCAGGTCAGGAAATTTTTTTTTCCTCAATTTCTGAGAGAAGTCTAAAAGAAGTCTCAAGTCAAAAGTACCAAATTTGTCACCATCTTGAGTCAGGAAACAAAGACATAGTCATATGGGCATGAGAGATGTCTTAACAATCAGCACTTCTGGAGACTTCTGAAAATAAAGTGGTCCTTCTGAACCCTCAGAAGAATAGTTCCAGCTGGCAGATGTCCATGTATATAAAGGAATTCATCCCGCTGGAGAGGGAAAAGGGTTAACATGAGCCATCAAAGACTCCAGTGCTTTGGGGAGGAGGGAATACACATGCTCCCATAAGCCTTTCCTTCCCCCACAGAATTACAGAAGAGGCCAAGGTTTCATTAAAACCCCAGCTGGAAATGGTAAATCAGCACCACCTGTCACAGCCCCGTGGGCACCCCCAGGCCCTGGCTGACCTGCCCAGCCTCAGCTGCTGCCTCCACAGCAGGAGCCCCAGTGAAGCTCAGGCCCCTGTTCCCAGACCTGGCTTGAGCTTAAGTATCATGCCTGCCTCCAGTTCTACACTCATCTCA
Source organism: Ifrita kowaldi (assembly GCA_013398055.1). NCBI lineage: Eukaryota > Metazoa > Chordata > Aves > Passeriformes > Cinclosomatidae > Ifrita > Ifrita kowaldi. The sequence continues at coordinate 370,838 of VZRS01009393.1, forward strand.
GACCTGCGTTATTTCTACTCTTCTCCCCAGGCCTGTCTCCACCTCATATCCTTTCCATCCAGACTGGAACCCCTGGATAGACCCAGGCTGTGGGTGATCATTTCATCATCCAGGCACATGGTGTGACTCAGGGCTGTCCTGTGCAGGGCTGAGTTGGACGTGATCCTTGTGGGTCCCTTCCAACTCAGCATATTCTGTGATTATGGAATTTCCCATGTCTGGGACTGCTGGTGGGTCCTATTACCAGCCCCCAGCTTTGCCACACTGCCCAGACCCCCTGGCACCAGGTGTCCTGCTGGGGTGGGCACTGCCTGTGCTGGTGCAACCCTCACGTCCCTTCTTGGCTTCCCGCATGGGGAAGCCCTGCTCATGCTGCTCCCAAGCTATCGTTTAACACTATCAGACAAACATATTTCAAAAGAGGAAATCACTATTTTTAACGAAGCCTTTTTTACTATTTTAAGACCTCCTAGTCTGATCCAAACTCACCTCTTAATAAAGAGCATTGTACAAAAAAATAGTCATCAAAGATTTCTCCAGTGTCTACACAGAGGAAAACAACTCAGCTCCAATGTGGTGCTGCTACTAAAAACTGACATAACCAGACTACCAAGGCAAAGCTGATAAAATTAACACAGTCAAATCACAGTGACACATACATTCTGTGTCTTGCTCTTCCTTCATTACATTTTTAAATTTTCAAAACTGCTGAGCACTGCTGCCATTCTAAAGCTATGCTTTGTTTTCCAAACCCAGACCAGTACCCAAAAAAGTCACCTACAATACACAGCAGAAGAGGCTGGGGAGGGGGAAGGGGAAGAGAAAGACAGGAAAACCCAAAAATCTTTTGGTATTTCAGGAGAAGAAAGCTAGCAATATAACACAGATTGAGACAGGAATTAATTCAGGTGTCTTATACAAGTAAATTATTTGTTTGAGGCTTTAAGAATGCTTTGGCCTTATCAAGTAATATTTGAACTTCTTCCCCATGAAACAGATATGTTGTTGTGGTTTCCAGTATTTTTTTATATTGCCTTATGGTAGAAAATACGTATTCTATTGACCTGAGAACAGCAAGTACTACTAAGCAACGTAATTATTATTTGCAAACTACCAGGTTCTAAAGGAAAGGGTTTCTGAGGGTAACTTCTTAGGAGATGTTCACAGCCTGCAGTTTGATCAATTTGGGAAATAGTTGTTTTTTCAAAATCCAGTATAAAAATACACCTGTTCAAAATATATTTTTAAAAAAATTCAAATGGTTGCTACCCTCATCAGTCACCTAATGCTAAGTGTACATACCCTACAGTACCCTTGTATTAACCTCTATAATTAAACTAGTAATAATCTGATATTAGAAATAACAGTATTTCTACTTTTCCTATCTTAAATTCATTACTATACATCAAAAGACATGAACAGGACCATATCTCAATTAGCTTACAATCTTGACAACATTTACAACTAGAAAGATTTTATAATGTTAGACTGAGATAAATATTAATGGAAAAGGAAAATTTGTACCATCTGAAAGTCAGACACAGCCAAATGTAAAAGAATGGTTTTAATCATGAAAAGGATTTTGACGGGCACAAACAAGATGTTCACGGGAAAGACAATAAGGAAAAGAATTTAGAACACTTGAAGTAACTGCACCAGAAGAGCTTATATCTAGACTTCAAAACCAATCCATGAACAAAAATGCAGTTTAAAAAGGTATTATAATTCAGCAATATGACAAAATGTCACCCATATATTTACCAGAAGTCAGAGGAAGAAAAAATAACCACACTAAGCCTTGAGCTGGTATTTTGACCTAAACAGCACACTACGTTTCACAGCAATTGTGAAGGCCACATCACTAAGAGACAACAAAGTAAGAAAGAAGATAGTATCAAAACTCTTCTATGAAATGTTTATGAATGTGCTAATCTAAACTCAGAACTGATATACACCACTTTTTTTTTTCATTCTAGGCACTAAGTTCACACCTACCTGGGATGCCCAGAGCAATGCATTTTAAATTTTACCGCCAGGGAAATTACTACATAATTGGGAAGATGGGAAAGTCAGAAGAGGACACGTGTGATTTTTGTTGTTGCTGCTGCTTTGTTTCTTTTTTTTAATAAATTGACAAAATGGAAGGATACCAACTGGCGTTGATAAAAGGAAAGCAGCAAGGGACAGAATATTAAAATAGGATTCCTCAAAGTAGGAATACAGAACAGAAAGATGCTTGTAGTCTTACAGGGAAATGGGCACCTAGAGTTGATGGACAGGAGAGAGCAGCTTGTTCAAATGAAAGAAAAATGAAACAGTTACACGATGACTCTTTACAAACAGGTTAGAGGGGCAAGACAGAAGTAACTGTATCTAATTTAGCCATTGGTACATCTGGGCTGACAATCACATCAGACAGATCTTAGCGATGTTCACGGATCCTAATGAGTTACTAACAATATTCTGGAACTACCACCCTAGAAATCAAAAAACATGGGGGAAAGAAACCTATAAATGCTCTTTTCTTCTTGTAACCAAATAAGCAAGGATTTATTTTCCAAAATTAGTGTAATTTAACATTTTAAACTATTTAAAAGTGGTCATGCTGCCTCCTGTGTAGCTTAGGAGTAGACCTGCAGAAAGAGATAAAAGGAGTTCCTCTCCAGGACTGAATGTTTTGTAAGCTTGGAAGATTCTTACCCTGTATTGATGGAAATTATTTCTATCAGTGGATTCTTCCTAATCTTTGGCAAATCCAGTCGTGCTCCCCCCAAACGTTTTCCATTATCCTTTTTCTGACCCAGCAGTCTCACAGAATGACCTTCAAATTAAGCAAAAAAATGCAGTCAATACAAAGAACAAGTCTCATCACAGTTGTTTTGATTTGCTCTTCTTCAGAAGTAGTGTTTATATTTCAAAGACTGAAAAAAAGAATGAGATGTAATAATATATTTCCACCAGCTGGAACATTTAAAAAGAGACACTGACAGGTAAAATAAATCATCTTAAAATGAGCAAATTATTTCATCCAATTATCTTTTCACACTTGCATTTTCTGTTTTATATGATTAAAATTATCTAAGCAGTCTCATTTTCAGATTGTCTAGCAAATAACAACATAGCAATAATATTTCAATGAGTTGTACGGCAGGATTAAAAAATTCTTCCCCAAAATTTCATTCAAACCTAAATTAGAAGGTAATAAACAACTAAATACTTTTTTAGCTTATTATATGGAGAACCAACACATTTCAAGGTTACCTGACTCTGTAAGTCTGAGAGAAAGTGCTGCAAAGCATATCCTCACATGTCCACGGCTAAGCTGGCTACCAAGATTTGCACATATTCCTCCCACATTAGGACAACTACAGGTCAAAAAACTGCCTCACAACTGCTTTCCTGAAGCCATTAATATTCAGAGAGTAAAATACAAATAATTGCACCAACTGCCTACAACTGTACATCAGTCATACCACGACAAGTCCTACATTTAAAGAGGACAAATGACAGTTCACTGATATTCAGAAGCAAGAACTAACGATGAAGAATCAAAACAACTGTGTGTGTTATTGCATAAGGTAGTCTAAAGTGTGCCCAAGTTATAAGACTTGTATCATTTACTCCACAAAGCCTAGAACAGGCAGATGAGAGACAGCAAGTGAAAGCTAATGGTAGATACCTGAATAGAGTTGGAAAATAACAACTCAAACTGGCAGGAAGAGAAAGTACATGTCTGTTGAATTTAGAAAACTCCCTGATAGTAAACCCTGCAGCTTCAATCCACCAAGTATTTCAGGAAAGAAAAAACTAACCTTGAAATAGGAGGGGGGTGAGAGGAATGCGTGAAACTATAAAGTATGAGCAGAGCTACATCCAGCACAGCAAAGCCTATGACCAGTTCAAATCAATTAAAAGCTGTGTTACACCAAAGCTACTGACTTATGTTACCAACAGCTATCTACAAAATTAATTCCTTCATCAGTCAACGCCTTTCTTCACTGCCTGTTTCGAGGAGTCATAAATTAATTTTTGAATAATGTGGCATTCATGCTTTGAATTTATTTCCTTGATATGGCAACAACAGCCTGGAAAAAACCCAACTACTTCTAGAATAATATCTTCCTCAAGTTTTTTTAAGATACATAAAAATTCTCAATCAAAAATGTGATCTAATGAACAAGTGAGCAGGACTGACCTGATAGCACAAAGGTTAATACCAATAGGAGACATAATGGTTAATACTGATAGAAGACATCATAATGTTGACAGGAAACAAAAGGCATTACTTCTGCAGTTGCATTTGACAAAAATTTCATTACATCCTGTGGTGGATTTAGTAATATGGTGCTTGTGCTACTAGCATTTGCTAAATTATTCACTTCTACCTGAGAATAACAGCAATATCTTTGTTTCCATATACCATCAGTTATTTCCGAATCTTATGCTTCATTGAGGAGCTGCAAGCATGGCACCATTTTATTTACCTGTATAACAAAAGCGATTGCTTTATGTAAATCATAAAAATTAAACTAGTAACAGAGAACATTCCTTTTTGTATTTCTTAATACTGTGGTTTATCTGGAATAAACCAGTTTATCCATTTTTTTTAAAATATTCAACTGCATTCACCATATTAAAGGTGTATTTGGATTTATGGCTGAAAATACAGTGGAATGATTCACAGTAGTCTTAAAACAATCAGGCTTAAAAACAACAAGTTATCCAAAATTTAAAATTCACACACTTAGAATTAGGGTCAAAGCACCATTCTTAAGCTTAAAAAACAAAATGAAAACAACAAACCACACCACCAACCTGCCCCCCTCCCCAAGTAATATCTCAGAGTGCAGAATCAGGGAGGCCTCATCTCCTCTGAACACAGACCCTCACAAGGAACAGCCATGGGAGTTACTGCTCTCTGACAGGAATTTAGCTCACACTCTCCCTTTCTCATACTCAGAGCTTTACTCAAACAGGCAACCACCCCCAAAAACACCCCCACAACATTAGGACATTCTACACATAGAATATAACTTGTAGGGAGAACAAGACTGAGCTTCTCCTGTCATCAGAGGCTTCCTTTATTCAGGAAAGAAACCCCACTCTGTGACCATCTCCCACATGATCCACTGAATGCTAACACCCACCCCAAACCTGTGCCTGACCTCAGGAAGTCTATGGCCTGGCAATCAAAATACAGCAGCTTATTCTCATATAAAATGCATTTCCCATATTCCTCCTGAATGACGCTGAAGTTCTAATCAATATGAGGCTTGTAAAACCTGTGGGGTACTCAAGAACAACAACATCCCTGTACTTTTCAGTCCAGACACCAGAGGCTAAAAAAAATGTCTCTAGTGGTAGATGACTTTTAGCAGTGAGTTTAATGCTTCCAGAAAGCAAGCAGCACATGCACATCCCACTACTGTGACTTGTGTTGCAGGCACACTTAATTGTTTTTATTAAGAAAAAACTCCTCTTGATTACAGTGTTTGTGACCTTAAATCCTTTTTCCCCTACTCCATACAAGGACTATTTTATTTCATTTTAAGTAATCACTAAAGCATCTGTTTACAGAATTGTTACTATTAATAAAACATAACTTGATAAACACTGAATCATACTTTTTTCACATGCTGTAAATCTTTTTTTCCTCATACTTATTTCAAGAAAACTTAAAAATAAATATTTTGCCATCTTCAACTGGTAAAAAGCTAAATAATTTTTTTTTAGATTGTCTAACCAGCACTATTAAGCCCAGACCAACATCAAGTTTAACAGAAAAAGTAGTAATTTTAAATCACATTCATGACCTCATTTCAAAGCTTAGAACAGGACAAAACACTGCAATTAAGCTTTACTTCTAAAGCACTTTATCTGATTAAGTTACCTTCTCTCTGACTTTACAGGTTGCATAACTTACCTAAGCAAAGCAGGTGTCCCAAACTTAAAAGGAGTCTTTCTTTTCACGTTTGTTTCCTTTTTCTTTTTTTTAAGTTTTGTACAACTTTTTTGAAAACTGAGTTCATCAGAAGCCTATTACCATAATGATGAGTGCTCCATCTCAGATATCAAACAAACACCACTCCTTTTCTGAGGGCTCACTCTACAGCGCAAGCTTTGAAACACAGATATAGTCAAGTTAGACAGGAAAGCCTAAACGATCTGGGCCTATTAACTGCACTTCTCCTATAAAAATCACATAGTCTAGCAGCAGGTAAGATTCCATTAAGAAAAAACAAAACAAAACCTGAAAAAGTTAATTAGTGGTTTAGGTCATGCTTCAGAGCAGTTTTTCACTAATTAGTAGATAATTAATACAGATTACAACATAACAGAAGTACTAACCAAGTCCAGCAAGGACACTTGCAGAGCAGAATCACTCACAGCAAGTGCAAATGAAATCAAGCTAGGAACAATTTAAAACGAATCAGAGCTGTCTAGTTTTCAGAATTGTTTAATATTAAACTCATCTTTACATAGCAGTCAGTACACGCAATTCACATTACTTAGCACTATCTGCAAGAAGGATGAGGTTGGAATGAATTAATCAGGATATTAAATCCTATTGTTAGTCTAAAAGAGGGCATTTAAATGTGTCTAGTGTGACAATTCAGTATGCAAAATGAAAATATTTTTAAGGCATTTATTTTCACTTGTTAAAAAGGACACCAAGAAGTAGCACAGTTTTAATTGCATGTACATGTAACTTTAATCATAAATGTATGTGCTTCAGGATTGATGGAGAATACCCGATCTTGAAATACAAATATATGAAGGGAACAGGTAATGGAATTTCTTTGCCATAAGATTATATAGTATTAAATGTCCTGTGAACCTCAGGCTACCATCAGATCCCTGTCAATTACAACCACAGAGGCATGTTAATGATATTAGGGCAAACAGCTTCAAATGGGATTGGTACTTTCCTAGTTTATTACAAGAATAAGTGAGGGGGAAGTGGCCTGTCTTAGTCAATTTTAGTCAACTTTACCCGACTATCAGCATTGTATCAGATACCAGTAGATCTATATTATGTTTAAAGAAATTGTCAGCTTCACTCTGTCTGTAGGCTGGCATCCAGCAAGAACTGCTGGGAAATTATATCTTGAAAGATGGAAGAGGGCACCCACTGAGGGTCCCTCCCCATCCCTGCACACCCCACTGGAGCTACACAGTGTGACTCTGAAACACAACTCCCAGCCAGACACAGATTTCTTAGCTGCTAGCTTCGAAGTTCAGTGCAGATATCTCAAGCAGCTCAAAACCATGATTTTACAGAAAATCCTCAAAGATGCAGGAAACCCCAGCCTTGGCAGCAACAATTTCTATTGTTTTCTGCTTGTCCTGTTACCCATTCTTTCCCTTTCCCAGTTACACTACTATGCTTAGAGGTTGTTCACCATTTCCTGAAAGACACTTTTTTCCTCACAACACGGCTGCCAATGCACTGTTCTGCACCTCTCAGATGTCTCTCACCAACCTGTCTGATCTTCTCCAGCATCTTTAGGGAAAAGGATTAAGCACTATTTCATGTACTCTTGCACACATTTCCTTCCACCACTGTTTGGTTCTTAATGAATAGAGAGTTTCCTTTTCTCAAGGTTAGCACTGGAAAAAATAGCACACAGGAGCATTCCTTCCTACGGAATGGAAGGTAAAAGCATAAGAAGGGAAAACAAAGTAATACATTTCTTCAAAGAAAAATGAAAGGAAGAAGTGTAAAGAACCAAAAGCAGTAATAAAGACTGAAAGAAGCATCAAGCAAGGGCAGACCATAAGCTCCTCTCCCATCTTTTCTCCCTGCCCTGCAGCACGAACATGCTGTCCCACAGGAGACATGACTGATTTCAAAGGAATTCCCAAGCTCTCCAGGGCAATCACATGCTGTCAGACACACACAAGTGCAAAAACAAGGACACTAATTGGTTTAGGACTTTGCTGTGTGGATGCTTCCACTCAAACCAACCCCAGCTGGCCAGCAGCACATTGGCATCCCTGAATGTCATCAGTGGGATTTCCTGTCTCAAGTAAATACAGGGAGCAAAGAAAAGTCAAACCTAACTGAAAGGTATATTCCCTGCTCCTGACCAAGCAACTAATACAAATTATTCCTCTTCTAGATCAGTGAAGATGGGAATGTTCTGTAACAGTCAAACTCCTTCATCTGGTGTAGGCAGGAACTGGATCCATTACAAGAGACAGGGAATAATTCAGATTAATGCTGTCAGTTATTGATCGTTCCTTGTGTGTCACTGCACCATGCCTTGGGCCAGGCATCCAGTCCCATTAGGATGATGACAGCAGGTGGTATGTTTGATCCAGTCTCCGCATGCAAAACTCTTTCATAAAAAGATTGCCTTCCATCCTATACCAACTCAAAAAGCTTCACAGAAATGTGCAGTTTTTACTAAGCGCACAGCACATATGTAACTAGCTTGAAATACAGAGAACTACTAAGTGTTGCACTTGGAATTAGTATCCAACAACAATACTGCTTTGGAAGTCTCTGGAATATGAGTGTCACACTGGTGAAGACAGGAGCTTTTTAAAATTCATTTAATGTAATTTCAAAAACAAGATATTCAGTAGAAAATACCCACAGGTGTCCCAGATTGCTAAAATTCATCCACCCCTTTCTCTCCATTAAACATGCAATACCTCTTTATTCTTGGTATGTCTGCAGTGTGTGATTCAATCATAACAATATCCAAAAGCACAAAACCGTACTGTACAACAAGTCATACAGAAAAAGAGATAACTATCAACAAGGAATTACTGTTCATGTAAAAATTTCATCAAGTTAAATTAAGAATATAAGAGCATTTTTGACACATCCATAGTGCTTTCCTCTCTCACAGCAAAAGCACTTGAAATGCCCTATTAAGGCACTATTTCTTTTTTCAGGATTCAATAGCTTCACCCTGCTTATTCTGAGATCATGCAATGTTATTGTCTTTCTGAAAAAGTGCCTGAACGTTAAATCTCCTGTGAGCTCAAAATGCCAGCTACAATTCCACAGCTCAGAAGGACAATACTTAGAATCGACTACAGGAAGAGTTCCCCTGACCCCTCTGTCCTCACCTCTCTGTGAAGAAATGCATTTGATTAGGATCAAAGATTCTGCTCGAAACTTCAGGAGATCCTGGAGAGAAACTACCAAGGGAAAAGACATTTTGAATCAGATAAAACAGCCTGCATTCTGAGGAAGGGAAGTGCTGAAAGGAGGATTGTCAGAGCCAGCTGCAGCAGCACAAGTAACTTGCCTAATGTTTTGGGGTGTACAAGCTGAACAGAACAAATTTAGCCTTCGAGTGAAATGCTGAGCTGAACTTCTCGCTGTATGCAAAAGAAAGCTTTTATCAAATTCTCCTGGTTTGAATGAGGTATTCTTTACATTCACCAGCCACAAGGATTCTCTAACAGAGCTAAATCCAGGTGAGTCTAACCAATGTGAATAGGACAGAAAAATAGGAATGCTTTAAGACAGTCATTCACTCAAAGCGTGGAAGAGAGCACATACGGGTCAGCAAGAAAAGGCACCTTTTCTGTGCACATCACAGGCTCACTTAACAATGAGCAATCACAATTTTGCTACTGAGATTTTCAGTCTGTTTCCCCCCCAATTACTTGTTTTCTTCTTCTGTGGCACTATTTATCTCCCATTCAGTTTCTGTGAGCTACTTACAAAATAAACTCATAACAATGTCAGTCATAACAGGGATAGTCAGTTCTATGAGATTCATAAATTAAATCAATGAAATAACTACACAGAGAAAAATAATTACAAAACCTATCTAAAGTCCTGGATCATCTCACACACCTAAGTCACTGCATGCCCAAAAGCATTTGAACAGGCACAGCAAAAACAGCAATAAACCTTCTTGTAAGAACAAAAACCACTTGATGGTAACAGAAATCTCTTGCCCCAGCAGGGAAGATCTTAATGTTGAGCCACATCATTATTGATGTTTTACAAAAGAAATTAAAATCTGCCTTTCCAGAAACAGTTTCTCCACAATTACTGTATATTCCTCGTCATGCTCTACATTTTTATTTAGTAGAGCTGAACTACAAAGCTGAACTCTCCAAACTGTTACTGGCACAGATCATGGTTTTACTATTTTGAACTCATCAGTACCCTTCAGTACATCACACTTTTAATAAGCAACCAGAAAGGGGAAAACAAAACACAACCTGGTGCTCTCACTGAAGCATCTGGCTGCATGAAAAAACCTTCGTTTAAAAGCCATACAGTGGGACACCTTCCAGCCAGGTCCTTTATAAGCCAATGCTTGTTGTCAAAGCAGTTCTTAAATAACAGAAGCAAAAAAAAACCTGAAACCAAAAAATCTACTGGTTTGAGTAATGACACTCTTTCTACCCACAATGCTTTGTTTTTAGATAACAACAAAAAAATTGTAATTTTGTTTAAACAGGAGTATCTCCAAAATTTCCAATCCAGGGGACACAAAACAGGGGCAGGGGGTGACACGCACCACATTATGCCATTAACCTCAGTGATTGATACATACAAATGTGTGATGGATGAATCTTTTAATCACAGTCGTGGCCCAAGTTACTGACTCACTGTAGCTCTGTGTATTGCCCACCAAAAACATGATTTCAACCCCACCCAACTTTCTTAAGTCTGTCAAACACAGCCCCTGGCACAAATTCATAGAATCACAGAATGTTAAGGGATTGGAAAGGACCTTAAAGATCATCTAGTCCCAACCCCTGTGCCATGGGCAGGTACATCTCCCACCAGACTAGGTTGCTTAAGGCCTTATCCAACCTGCCTTGAACACAGTTTTTCCAGTTAGTACCTTTACTTTTCCACAATCTCCGTTTAAAAGACAATTCTACCACCTAGAAATAGCATTAGGGACATGGTACTGCTCCCGGGGTGTGTGGAGGGGGCTGCAGGGGCCTCTGTGAGGAGAGGCCAGGGCTGCCAAGTGCCAGATACAGCTGGCTCCAGCTGGCTCCAAAAGCCCTGCCACAGGGCACAGTGGAGCTCCACAGCTGTCAGAGGTGTAAGAAAGGAAAAAACACTGCCTGGGAGCAAGGGAAAAAGTGTGAGGGAAAGTCCTGTGAGCACCAAGGTGAGAAGAAGAGGAGGAGGAGGAGGAGGAGGAAGAGAAGAGAAGAAGATGCAGACGCTGTGGGCACCCCACTGGATTCCCCCGCAGCCGCTGGAGAAGAGCCCAGAGAAGCAGCTCATCCCCCTGCAGCCTGCGGAACACTGTGGGAGCAGGAGCCTGGAGCAGGGTGTCTGGCACTAACTGCACAGAGCCTGAGGGGGACCCACACTGGAGCAGCCTATTCCTGAAGGACTGCACCCCCTGCAGAGGACCTTGGATCCCCACAGCCCACAGGAATGCCCCAGGCTGGAGCAGGAGAATAGTGTGGGGAAGCAGAAGCAGCAGAGAGGGGCTGTATTGGGCTGACCACAGCCTCCACTCCCCATCCCTCTGCACCACTCAGGGGGAGGAGATGGAGGAGTCTGGGATGAGAGAGTGAAGCTGAGCCTGGGAAGAAGAGGGGTGGGGGAAGGTAGCTATAGTTTCTCACCATGCTATTCTATTTTTAATTGGCAATAAATTAAATCAATTTCACCCAAGTCGAGTCTCTTTTCCCCATGATGGTAACTGGTAAGTGATCTTCCTGTCCTTATCATGACCCAAGAGTTACTCCATCTTATTTTCTCCACTGCCCTTGTGAGGAGTGGGAGCAAGACAGCAGCTAGGTGGAGGTCTGGCAGCCAGACAAGGTCAACCCACCACACAGTGAAATAAATAAAACAACCCACTCAAAACTGCCCCCCCCCTCCTATGTCCTTTCAAAGGAGATAGAAACAGGGACTTGATGAGGCCACTACCCTCCCTCTGACCCTCCTTAAGCTGCACTTTGGCACAAACAGTCGGTTTCCTGACTGAGAGCCAAATGATACTTTTCCTCAAATAGGAACTCCTGACTCCTCCAAGTTTTAGTCTTCATTTGGCCTGTCATCAGCCTCTTAAGTCAAGGCTACTCTTCCCACAATCACAGAAATTGAAAAGAGACTATTTTATCTACTGTTATCAGCAGATCATAGTGAAATCAAGCAGCACATACAAATATAACATTTTGGCATTCATATAAGTACATATATACAGACTTACTCTCAGGTGGACAATCCAGTACAAATTCTACACTTTAGCCTATATATAATATAGGCACTATTTATCTCATTTTCATACAGACAGACACTGCAACTCTCATCAATCCATAACTGCTAACCACATGAGGACAATTAAACACTTTAGCAAATAATGGTTAATGTTTAAACTGGGAATGGATGGGCAACTTCACCAGACAGGTCAACGTGACTGAAACTAAGAAAGGTTATGCTAAGTATAAAAGGCTCAACCCTGAAGTAATTTCCTTCGCTTGTTTTTTATAATCAAGTCTAATGACCCATTGTACAACAGTTTCGTGAAAGCATTAGACAGACACAATATGGACTAAACTCAGTTCAACCCATGTCCCTCATCTCCCTAAGGCCTAAGCTAAAAGCAGACTGTACACAAATACCCTGGTCCCACGCCTGCCACCCCCACAAACCCTTAATAACATGGGATTTGAGAGCATGTCTAGAAAGGAAGGGGGAAAGACCTAAATCTCTGAAGACCTAAATTCAAAGCCAGAAAACAGGAATTTCTGCATTAAGCAGTTAACATTTCTCCTTTAAAATACAAACAAATATATTCTCTTGCCTACTGTAAACTACTTATAGCCAAGCTTGTATACACAGACAAGTTTTTTTAAAAGACAGATTTTAGAATGGTTCATAAAAAGCTGACATGAGCAGTCACCATGAAGATATTCTGCAGTTCCCACCAAAGACAAATCTTCAGCTTATTGGAGCATACTATAGAAACTGATCATCCAAAATAATTTCTTTATTCTATACAGAAATGTTACTAAGAGATGGAACATGCATCAATTACAGCCCTGTTTTCACCTAGCTCACAGACACCACAACTCCTTAGCAATACTTTCCTAACATTCTATGTCATCACAACACATTACTGGAAAACTAAGCACATGAGTGGGAATGGGTGCCCTAATGTTGTAAAAATTGCTGTAATCCAGATTTAAAATTTGGGTAATGTGCAGATGAAGCAAGGTTTACTAAACTGTTAAATCAGAACCTTGCATGACAAAACCATTCTGTTTATCAGGAAGACTGAGACACACTGGCTACACAATTGTGGCTGTCGCTTTGAGAAACTCAGTTCTGAGACTGTGAATGAATTATTTTGTTTAGTTCCTCACACGCAGTACAGAGGTTTCAGATTATAAATTACCATATCATATGAAAAGTACGTGAAGATGCCTCTAGTTAAAATATATCTTGGGACACAGTATAAATATTAATTAGACATGACCTGCATACAAATACTGCACGGCTATTGAAGATCACTTCTAGAAGTGACAATTTACCTGCTAATTTACCTGATAATTAGGAAATTTCAAAGATTCAACACCTGTGATAAAAGTTAGGATGGCATAAAAATGAGAAAATACTGAGCCTCTTAAAAGTCTCTCTCTCTCTCTCTTTTAGCTGTTAGTGCAACAATAAACATGCACATCCTTCTTTTCCATTTTCTGATGGAGTAGGATAAAAAGATAAAGTCACATAAAAAGTGTTTATGAGAATTATCTTGATGGAGAGTTGGAAACTAACAATTACACTGTCTTCACACACGTGTGGTAAAGACCACCACAAAGATATATTTCTTGAAACCACCATCTCTTGACCCAGAAGAATGGCATTGTTCTGAAAAGGTTTTCCTGACAATGCCTGTAAGATTGAGAAATAAAGCAAGAAGAAACCCTTTCACATTTCATACAAAGAGTTCTAAATAATTCCAATAAATCAATTTTCTTTGGGAGTACAGCGTGCTTTCAACCAAATCCAACAGGGGAGCCATTTTCATGAAAAATGAAAATGATGACTATTAGGGAAAAAAAATAAAAAAGGAAAAAATATTTTTACAAACTTTCCCTTTTTGTAAAGTGTAGACTACAAAATTCAAGCATCCAAGAAAAAAATAAGAAATTCCCATTCAAGAAATGGGAAGCCAGGGAAAGCTAGACTTTTAGACTTAAAACTAGCAACAGGGTAACCTGTTTCCACCTTGGAATTTGGACAGAAACAAACTCTGTCCATTCTGTCCAACCCTCTCATTCAAAGAGAGCCACTGAGAGCCAGCTCCCCAGGACCATGTTCACAGTATTTGAATCATCCAAGGATGGAGTCTCTACCACCTCCCTCAGTAACCTGAGCCAGTGCTTGGTCATCCTCACATTCAAAATGCATTTCCTGGTGTCCAGGAGGGAACCTCCTGTGCTTCTTTGTGCCCGTTGCCTCTGGTCCTGTCTGTGGGCATCACTGAAAGCAGTCTGCCTCAGCTCTTTTTGCAGCCTCTCTTCAGGTATTTATATACTTTGATGTGATCCCCCTCCCCGAGCCTTCTCAGGCTCTCCCACAAGGAGGAATGCTCCAGTCTCAGTCGCTTAACCATCTCTGTTGGACTATCTCCAGTATGTCAATGTCTCTCTCAAAGGGAGAGCTGGTTTCTGTTCATTTTTTTCCAATAAAACTTCAGAAATCCAGTGTTCCATTACCTTTTGGGAAATGCCTGATGGAATTGGCACTATGTATGGAATTCATCAGCTCACTTTCTCCTTCTAATTCAGATCACTTCTAATAAGCTAGAAAGGAACAAAAATCTTTCCAAAAATTCACACTTTTTAAAGTTTAAATGTTCATTAACATGCCTATGAACATTATTTTCCAGACTTATATCAATGTTTAAAATGCAATCTAAAAATTCATTTAGTGAAAATCATTATTTTAACAGCTGCTACCAGATTATTTGTACTCTTCCTAGTCATGTAACATTCAGACATCATAACCTGAGTAATTATGTTATCGAAAAAGCAGTAATATCTGGAGTCAGTATAAATATTACAAAGCCCATTTTTGGGAAGGGAGGGCATGCTGACCCAGGTTATCATCTTACTCCCTTAAGAACAAATAAAATTCAGGAAAAAGCAGATAGGGATCTGAAACACCGTGCTGTTGTAAAAATCATGAAGCATCCTCATTTCCAACATGTTGTCATGAACACCATGATGTTTCTGGGAAAACAGTTTGGCTTATTAAATAAAAAATATGTGCTGAATGTATTTCCTCTTTGTTTGTATGGTAAAGTAGGTTGTACCCCCTAAAAATAGATACCATAAGTTAAGGACAAACTGGGAAAAGCTTTGGCTGGGAGTACATAAAAGTACAGGTTTCATTTCTGAAAGCATTCAAAGCAACATGAAATCTTAAGGCCTTAACCACAAGCTCTAGAAGCCTTACACCACACTACACAATTTCTTGATAGAAGCTTTTCTTCCTTTTAAAAATTTGCACTGCTTTAAACTTCCATGCTGTAGTTCAAAAAAAATCATACTCCAGCATTAAAGTTACTGACAATGTCTTGTGGATTAGACACTTGTTTATATTGAAAGTAGAGCCAGTTAAACTAAACCTTATAATTTAAAGCTTCATGGAACAGTAATTTTTATGGCCTGATAAGTAATGGAGACAAACTTAGGTAACCCAGAAAGACCCAGACAAATATATTTATTTAACAGCAAATGTTTACTGGTCAGGCTGCAGAAACAATACTGGTTTTTTCCCTCCTTCACTGCAAATTACTAAGAGTACACACACATGAACAAAGCCAGAGAGAACAAGGAACACAGTTACAAAAGAACATTAAACCAGAAGATAATTTATCTGTCCTGCTGAGAAGAGCTCAGGGAAGTAAGCCAAAACATCGGAAAAGAATAAAACACCAGAGAACTGAACAAAAGAAAGTAGAAGTGTAACACTCAATTAAGATAGTGCAGGAGCTTTATACAATACATCAACCAACACTGATGAAATGATTTCTTGAAGTCTCCTCTTGATCATTTACCTATAACACCAACAGCCCACAGAGCTCCTGACAGAAAACATCTCTGAAATTATCACTTACACAAAGCATACATGATAAAGTATAGCACTGTCCAAACATTCAGCTAGAGCACAAAGCAAGTTTTAGGCTAAAAAAGAACACACCAGCAGCACTTCTGCTGATGTTTACATGTTTCAGACTAGCTGCAATTAGTTCAAGTGTGATGCTTACCTTTAATAGTTTCCTCCACAACTTCTACTACACGATCTATCTGCTGAACCTAAAAAAAGTCAGAAGGTAAATACCTAAGTAGTCAACAACTGGACATACTTTCATAACAACTAGTCTTTCAAGAGTGTCTTCTTCTGGATTAAGGGGGAGTAAAGAATTTTGGGCTGTGTTTTTAGCCAGGATTTTCTTCTGTGCATCTTGGTCAATCTGCCAAAAGTAACTTTAAAATTCACCAGCCAATTTAAACCAGATTTTGTCCTCAAAAAATGGCAAGCTCCTGTAAGTTGGGCAAAAATCACCAAATAGCCAGAAAAGAGTTCAGGCCTTAAGTGCTGTTCGTGGTCTGTGATAGGCAATGGTCAACCAGGCACTTAGCACCTGGGTAGCTCAAACAGCCAAAGTGCTCCCTCATCCCAGCCTCCACAGCAAAATAGTGGATGGTGGAGAACACAACAAAAAGCTGAGAATATTGTCAGGGCAGACTAAAGGGGAGAAAATTAGGGAGGTACTGCAAGGGAAAGACACTGGAACATCGGAAGAAATTTAGAATACTGCTGTGAAGCTTAAGGTAACAAGACTTCAATTCTCCTGAATTTAATGCAGGCTGTGTTTGGAAATGGAAAGAAAAGCCTTCATGCTTTTCACAAGATAGAATAATATTTAATGACCATTATATAATGTCTGCAACAAAGACAACAAATTTATATTTTAATGTTATATTTGCCAAAATTCACCAATAATGAGATAAATAGTTCAATTATTTCTTAATAGATATATTAGCCTTTATTTAAAGTCAATGCCCAATACATTGTAGAGATTTTGGCATATAAAGTAGTAGGAATCAACATTAACACTGAGAAATTAAACACTCAGGAATTCTTGAAGCTGAGATTCTTCCCAGAGCTTTCATCCAAACCACCTATTCTGTGTAATGTCTACTATAGATATTTACATACAATGCAGGAAAGCCAACTTGTCACATTGAAATTAGTCTGTAATTTTTCCCCAATATTCCTTTTTAAACACCGCTTCTCTAAGCTGTACATTAAATGAACTAGATTTTATATGACTTTTGCATGGAGATTCTTTTCCAGCTTGTTTCCAAAACAAGCAGAAAAGCACAAGTTGCAGAGGCTTCAAGAGAAGAACCTGGTCTGCAACGAGGAGCCTGGAACTTGCATCCCTTGTATCAAAGCCATTAAGTTTCTGTATCCTAAACACTAAGTTTGTCATTTCCTGTAAATACAAGACTGCGCAATCTTGTCTACTTCACATTCATTTTTCCAATTTGTCTAATAGAAGTTTAAAAAAGCTCACCTATAGTTGGAGTCTGATCTTAAATTCCCAACTGAAGTCAGTGGGATTCAGTTCCTCTCCTTGTCTGGGTGTTAGATCAAGTCCATGTAAAAGTATTTTTCTTTTTTCCCCCCTTTTTTTCTTTGGCCTTTTGAAATACAGCCTTATTAAAATAGGAATGTCCACCTTCCGATTTTTGAATACCGTATATTAGTTATGAATTCTAGAAATTAAGTTGTAGTTACATATAGTTATATAGTTATGCTAACATCTGCATTTTAGTAATTTTATTGAAAAATAAATATACTTAAATAATTCTCTGAATCACAAGCATTCACATTACAGACATATTGACATATCTAGCAATCAGCTTGTAAAGAAAGCACACATAAGCAGTTGTATGGAACACACGCATATTTACATACTTGTGCACATATCCCTTTTGGATATAGTTTTAAAAATTATGACCCAAGATATTTAACATATATACTTTCTACTAACAGTTTAAAAAATAAATAGAAAAATTCCACTTGAAAACAGAAGTGTACACACTTACAACTACAATACAGACAGAGAACTAAGTCTGTGTTATATTACCTACAATATTACTGCTATGTGTGTCAGTACTAGACTGTTTAAGTTCATAACCATTTTAATCATTTAAAATATGAGAAATCTGGGTGGTTCATAACCTGAGACACCTATTACTTTCTGCACTGTGCATCTGAGGAATTTTTGTATTGCTCCAAATCCCCTGGTGAATAAAGACAGAAAAAACCCACCAACCATTATATTGCATCTTCATTTTATTGGATAAATTAAATTATTCTCTTAATATGTCTGTCAAGAAGATGGCTCATGTAGGTAATTAGAATTATAGGTCTGATAGATAATGAGATCTGCACCTAGAAATGGATGTTTGTTCTGCCTTACATGTTATTTCCCACATTAAATATTTTTCATTTGAAATTATTAGAAATTATTTGGCTAAAGCCCCAAGTGCTCAAGAAGAAAATGTGGAATGCTTCCAGTCTGCATTTATGAAGATAAAAGTATCTTAGAAAATGTGAATCTGAAGCGAGAAGAGGGAAAAGTTTAGAAGATTCTTATTTGGAACAAAAAGGAGGGGAAATGAAAAAGGAAAAAAAAAAAGACAAAGTCATAGTAATGACATTTTCTTGGGTATATAAAGGTCTGCTGGATTCCTTTCCTCACATCTCACTAACTTTATGGATAATTCTGCTCTGGGGTGGTACCAAAGATATGTGTAAACCTTCAGAGCAGAGCTCCAATAATGTCCCCATCAGGAAGTCCATGAAGCACAGAGACATCTTGGTGGTGTATGAACGGAAATAACACCATTCCTCAACACTTCTTTGCAGAGTGTCCCAATAAACCAAGCCCCCAGGACTGACAGCAGGTCACTGCTGAGTGTGGTTAGCACACCCCACTTGGCTCCACAGATCTTGTGGGACCTCGTTTCTAGCATAGTTGAAGTACATTTTGGACTCAATGTCCATTACAAGTGGTTCTCCATTAGGACTTGAACTGAACAAGAGCTACAGACAGACCAGAGTAGATGGCTGAGTAGAACTATACAAAAAGAAAAAAATTCCCAAAACACTCAGTTTCATCTCACCTTGTTTAGCAGCTCTGCCAAATGCTGGATTTTAAAAGACTACTCAGCCTATCCCCTCTCTAAAGCCAGTAAAATGGAAACACATGGCTTCAAAAGGCACTTCAGGTCTTCTACAAATCTAAATTATTTTAGAGATAATTATCTTCATTGACCATGAAGAGAGCTGAGCAAAACAGACTCTCAAATTACAGCACTTAGGCAAGATAAATCTAAGGCTTAATACATAACTTCAAAAGGCATGTGACTAGCCACCCTGGCTTCAGAGGGATAACATCTGTGTTTAAAACCTTTGCTGACAATACTGACCATAGTAGTGGGCAATACTCTGGCTTAGGAAGGTATTCTGAGAGAAGGATCTACACAAAGTTTAAAGGGAAGGAGACTACCCCAGAGACGTACATAAACAACTGATTTTCACTGCTAAACATTGACACAGTGGAAGGATAATTCTTACCTAAATTAATTCCTACACCCTTTGATTTCTAGGACAGTACATAACTGCTGTAGAAACGAACACTTTCTATTGCACATCCAATTTTCAGTTTAAAAGCAGGTGCTTAACTGACACTCTTTTCTGACTTGCCAGGTTCAAGTGTCCTATTTGAATATCAACACAGGAATTCAAAAGCCAAAGCTGACCAGCTGAGAGGTACTGACTGACCTGAAAATTTGTATGAAATCATTCTTAGCCATAAGTTACAGAAGAACAGTGTCCACCTGTTCCCAGGTTTTCAGCATGCTTTCCAAGAAGTTCTGCTAATTCAAATTCCATCAAATTTGTCTTTCATGAAGTACATATTGGATATTTGCATTTAAACAAGGCTCTGTTTTAAGGGCAGCAGACAGGTTCCCAATCTTGAATGTAGCCTGGCCTTAAAAAACACTGCAAGGTAGGCAAGTATCATTATCTCTGTTTTGCAAACATCATTGACACTTTTATGAACTGAGCCACAGAAATACCATACAACGTATCTTCCTTGTTTATGAGGGCAAAGCAGTAGGAAGGTACGGACACTTGGCATCTTCGTAAGTAATTTCCACTAATTTCCTTTCACAATGGCACCGCTAAAGCTCTGCTCACCGGAGCATTTTACAAATGAAGGAATAAGGTACATTAAACTTGAAAGTGTACACCAATTATAGATGTAGAGCTTGGGAAATAAAGTGCCTGTTTTCTGTAATGCACTTAGCATTTTTTATACTGTACCATCTATTTCATAGCAGTGCTCCTAATGTTACGTGCTGCTGCTGGGAGTGTTCAGCACCCCCACTAATCACATTCCAGAGTTTCACACTGGATATGAAAAGAAAATTACTTAAATCTTGCCTTATACAGCACAACAGGCAGGGGAAAGGGTTAGTTGGAGGTCGGGAGAATGCAAGGAGCCTTGGCAGAGGGCTTTTCAGGGCTATGTATTTCTCCTGGAAGCAGTGGCTTCAGGCTCACCTTGGCCAAAGAGCCTGCAGTACCCTCCCATGCACGGGGCCTGCACCTTCTGACTCAGAGAGCAGCAGCAAAGCGGGGGTTACAGCCTTGTAAAATAGCAACACTGGATTGGTCTTGTGGGTTTGTGCAGATGAAAGAACAGGCTGAAACTCTTCCCTTGGGTGATGGGTGTATGGCAGAAGGTGATAGGTCTTTGATGCTAGATGTTACACTGGGAAAGATGGGAAAGGAAGAATTGAAGCTCTCATTCAGGATTCACTCACCTGTGGAGCAATTGTATGCCTTTAATGGAATACATATGTGCATTAGGCCCCATGCTTTCAGTATGTACAGCAAGTTTGATGATTTCAAAGTACAGATACATGGGGCTTGTGAAGCCTTTTAAGACCTGTAAACCCCCAGCAGCCCGGCCAGGGGTTCTAACACATACCATCATTTGGAGATCAAGTACCTTAAAATGCTAGAAAATGCCAATGAAATAAAATATCTCGTTCCAGTGCCTCAACTATCACTGGGAACAAGGGTTTTGTGTGTTCTTCTATGCAGCTCGGGAAGCGAGGAAACACGACAACTACCTACATCCATTCACGAGTCCCAAAACATAACCTGTTGGCTAAATCTTTCATGCCCCCTTGTCCCTTCTCCTCCTTCCCTCAAAACAATCGGCATTAAGTCACACATCCTACTTTTCAGCAACTTAAAAAGTGAGGGATAACTCTACACAGGAGAGTTGATGTCTCTTTTTGCACTGTATGTGCGCTTGAGCTTGAAGTGAGTACACCACAAACACAAAGGAGTAAGCTTTGGGAACCACCTGAGGGCAACTGGCTGTGAACCTCTGTAAAGCATCATTATGTGCTTCAGGTACTTTTCACCCTTGGCAGGTTTATTACTACCTAGAATTTTCCCGTTCCAGAAAAGAGCTCCTTCACCTTGTCATGTTACGTTATGGTTTGCCTTACACACAGCCTATGGCAATGCCCCAACCCACATTATTTTTATAAAGTATCAATTACTTTAAAGAAACACAAAAGCACGGTAACATCACAAATGGTAAGAAGGATATGAAGTTGCCCTTCCTTTCCTTCTGCCCAAATCAGGCAATAAATAAAGAACAGTGGAAGTTCAGTCCTGTATTTTTCAAATGCAGATCAAAACAAGCTCTGATTTGCTAGAATTTCTCTGGTAGTTGCACTGCAACTTCTTCCTCCGTCATACCAAGAGGAGTAGAAGAGCCTCTGACACACTGCCTTCTGAAAGCCACCCTGAGGGAGTTATAATTGCTGGTAAATAAACACGTTCTCAGACAACACTGTCCTTTAAAATAAATTTTGAAAAAAAGAAAAAAAGTGGGGGGAAGAAAATAGCAGAACTCATATAAGCAACAATAAATCAGCTATGTCTCTCAGCCAAGTTGAAGATGAGACAAACCTGGTATTAAAGAAAGATTTCAAAAACTGTAATGCTTAAAATTTTAAAGTAGAATCAATATCCTATTGCCAACAGAACATTTTCTATTTCTCAATTTTGCAAAAACTGCCTTTCAGAAATATTTTGCAATAGCAAGATAACAAGTCTTATCCTTTAAATACAGTCACCCTCTCACACAAATTCTTTGTAAAATGGGAAGAACTCTTAAATGTACAAACTGAACACATGGACAATATATGCTCTTAGCTTTGCTTTTGTTAAGAGTTTTGCCTCAAGTTTAAGACCTTTCTGAGCTGAGGAATCTCTTACTTAAAGCACAATAAATTTTACCATAGCAGTGACAGCTAGAGGACAACGTCATTATTGCAAAGACTATCTTTAAGTATTTTCAGGTCTAGTTACAAAGTACTTGGGAACACTGCATTAACAGCCTGATTCATTTCTTAACAGAAATCTTTCTGTAAGAAATACAAAAGTACAAACATTTTCCATGAAACACTGGTTCTATGTATTTAAGTGAAGATGATGAGAAGAGGTTAATTTTCAGAAATTACATGTTACCTAAAAGAAAACTTTCAAAAACAGGGGGAAAAAATCGGAAAAAAAAAAATCAAACTTCCCAATTTTAGTAAGTTAAATTCATCAAAACTGAAACATCAAATTACAATCTTGGTCAAAAGATAGTGCCTTGCTCATTTTTTTCCCTCTGTCTACATATGTGTAGATATTGTTATACTCACTATAACAACCAATTATGGATCAATAACTACATGGCCTCTGAGCCAAGTGGAGAGCCATTCACCCATTTTACTTTTTTCTTTCACAAAGATGATTCAATGATGCAGTAGTACTGCATCTCAAAGAATACTGAAGGCACTTTATTAACTGAAGTCAAAGCTCTGTGGTTTCATTTTCAAGGTGAAGCTTGGTAACTGTTTAACAACTCAGTCACCAGTGGATTTAACTCTTCAGACTGCCTCAAATTTAAACAAAATAGTAATTGCTATTTGACATTCTGCTTAATAGTGTGAAGTAAAAAAAGCACCAAACCCTCAGCTGTGTCTGTGAATTCATATTTAGTCCCCTATGCTTCTTCCACTGATTTTAACAAAGGTCTTAAGGCTCGTCTTAGAGCAAATAAACTGTGGTATTTTTAAGAATATGGTAATTGATACCTTCGTCCTCAATGAAGCCTGGATATTTTCAGGCTTCAAAGGGCACTGGAAGTCAGTGCCAACAACAGCATCCCTTTCTTTCTCTCCTCATGCCAAAACCAAAGCAAATCACCCTCAGCTGAAGGAAGGTTTAAATGTTGTACAATGCAAGATGATGAACAGGAGGGTGACATGGCAGGAAGATTCTCTGCTGCTTTTTCCAAGAGAAAGGCAACGAAGTCTAGATGTTGATATCAACCTATTGAAAACATTTAGAAAAACTTTTGATTTCTAAAGATACATACCCCTATAATACTCAAGCCTTTCAGGTACTCCTGGCGAGGTTGGGCTTGGGGTACACAGCCTGCTAGGACGACTTTCTTCTTCCCTTCTTGGGCTTTCCTAAAGAAGGACAAACAGTGCGTTAATATTTTTTGAGAACTCTCATTTTCAACTTCAACATAGTCATATTATGCATGTGACAACAGAAACCAACCACAATAAAAACCTCCCCAAATTAGAAGCAACTTGTACATGTTTCAGCCTGAGAAACCAAAGAAACCAACACACCAAAAGAACCCCATACGAAGAGACAGCATACGTGGCTCAGTTTGGGATATAGCTACAGAGACCATAACCATTGCACATCTTGGACAAAAACACAACCTTGAATGCCCTAATCAAGTTCACCTAACTTTCATTTGCCAAAATGGTAGGAGAAAAACTGGCCAAGAAAGATGGGACAGAGCTATTAACCTCAATTCAAGAAGCTACACAGAATGCAAGGGACAGAGGGAAGCCTATGCAGGCAGGAACCTCTAGCTCAGAACAGACACATTCATGTAGTACCAGTCAGAACTGACCAGTTACATCAGTGTTCTGATGTTTACTTAAAATGTTTATTTACTTTGAAATATGCAGTTACTTTAAAATGTTTAAGTATTTAAGCATATTGAGCACTTTCAAGCTATAAGTACTTGCCTCTGGCAGAGAAATATTCGTCTGGATCTTAACTTACATAATTCCTTAGATTTAATGCTACCTTAGCATTTAGCAGGAAATCAAAACACTAAGATTAAATGGTTAACACCGTTCATTTCATTTGTAACATTTTTACTCACTTTGAATTCAACAGTGAGTATCAAGCCAGCACTAAGTCTCGAAACTAATGGAAGGCCTGCACAGAACTAGTGGCTGCACACGAAACAGTGAGATGCAAAACCTGCTAACGTTCATTAAACTTTGAAGATCATCCATTAGCACATTAACCCAACACAACAACTGCATTACAATGTGCAAAACATGAAAGAAGAAAAGTGCTGAATAATTTTAGCAGATTTGCTAGGTCTAACATATTATGGGTTGCTCCAAGAACGATCTTTCACAGTTGCATATTGTATCATGACCTCCTGCCAGGCTTCTGTCAAACTAGAACCTTGTACAACCATCTTTTCTCCAGCAATGTACGAATTCATGAAGTGTTTACTGTTATGTTGGAATAGGCTAAGACACATCACAACACTTTTCAGAAAAATCATCCAAAATACACAAGTACTTAGACAATTTTATACTCTTCAGCTTGCTTGACCTGTCTCAAACCTGAATGCACTAAAGTGATGTTCAAAAAGCACACAGCTGCTTCACGAGTATCTATCGATCTCCAGCAAAGGCAATTTTAACAAAAAACCCCCAAACCAACCCAGAGTGGCACCACACACAGTTCCACTCCTCACAGTTTTCACTTCACACTTGTAATATGGACAAATCTATTTACAAATTACAGTGCAAATGAAAGCTCACCATAACACACAAACTGTAATATTAAAGGAAATCACAGGGCATTTTGCTAAATACCTTGTGTTGGCTGCTGCACTAAAATGAGGTATTTTAAAGGAAAGAAATAAATATCCTATACAAACACAAATGAGAAATAACAGGAAAAAAGATTATGACTGTTACCTCATATACGATATAAATTCAGCAAAGGTCTATAAAATGCTTGATTTTCTTTTAGTGGGACTTTCAGGAAATGTTCAGACATTGGTAATACCGAACCTCGTTGGTCCCCTACTTGCACATTAAGTGTGTAATATAAATGTAAATATTTTCATCTCTTCCTTGATAATATTTCTGTGGGTCAGGAACTATGATGTAATGCTAATTTCGTGTTTATTTCTTAGGCACAGAATATAGCAACATATCTCCAAAACCTGCAATCCCTCCTTTCTTTCAGTGGTAAATATTTAAGGGTTTTGCAAAACTTCACTGGAGGTTACCTACTACACAGCCAAGAAAAAATAAGAAAATAGAAATCATACTTCATGCATTACCTAAAAATGTCACATAGCACCATGTGACAATCCATGAACTCAAAGGATAAAAATCACTACTTATATAGTCTAACAGGCTCAACCTAATGCCTGGAGGCAAGACAATAAGCCCTGTCTCCAGCAAACAAAGCACACATCCCTAGGCAACTTGGCATCTGGTATAATCTGCTGCGAGCAACAGCCCTCTCCATCTACTTGAAAACCTGGGAGCACTACATAAGAAAAAGCTTTTATTCACGTCTTTTTATCCGAGAAAAAAAAAATAAACAAAGTTTCCCTTGACACATTAAATGGCATTTTAATGTTATTTCACAGCTTTAACATTTTGCCATATCTTCTGGGACTATAACTAGAGCTGGGGGGGGGGGGA
>VZRS01009393.1:396755-557119 GCA_013398055.1 Ifrita kowaldi
GGGGGAAGTTAAAATGATTATTCTTCATAATAAGCATTGCCTTCATTTAACTTTTTTTAAGTTGTACAGGTCTCTACAGAATAAAGAATTTTGTACACTGAGATTTTTTTTCTTTAAAATGCAATTAAGTGGAAATGCCAGAACTAAATTTTCAATCGTAGCCAATTTTCATTACCTTCATAATACACCACAATAAATAAAACCCACCATAAATGAAAAGCCATTGTAAGGAAATTATGATTTTTTTTTGCCTCATTTTCAAAAAACCACTTCTCAAAACATGCATTCCAGTGCTACTCCTTTTAATATTGTTTAATGAGCCCTACTCATATTAACAAAAGCCTGCAAAAATTATTCTTCAGAAATCTAGTTAGCACGAGAACTGTATTAGAAGAGCCTTTATTCTTCAAAAACATGAATAGTAAGAAGAATAATACCTCATGGAATCTAGTAGGTGGCATGAATAAATACATCTTCTCTTTCAGAACTCTTTATATTTTTAAGTTACATGAACCCTACCTTGAACTTTCAATTTAATTGACTAATGAAACATCTTCTAGAAATACTCTTTTCTAAAAACTACTTGCAAGATATACATCTGAATAGAAATTTAATTAGAGCAATTCTTTTTTTTTTAAGAAAGGAATTATTCAAGCTACTTCTTAAGTAATGGGTGGGGAACAAAAAACAAGTGGGAAACAACAGGGGCGTGAAGTGCTGCATACAGCAGAGGACTCATAGAGGATCACACATTTATACTCCCTTGCAGAGATACAGACATTGCAACTATAAATGCCCTATCAGACTTAATGAAATATGTTCAATGTATTCTGCCTTTCAAAAAGCAAATCTGAGAACATAACTGGAGAATTTCTGCCTTGCTTATGTGCACTTTTATTTATGTTAGTAACTTTCCCAAACTGGAATATTTTTCTCACAATTTTATGTAACTTGTTGCGTGGTTCCTCTAATTTTTATTTTTTAAGCTCCAAGAAAATTTGGCCAGTAACACAACAAAGACAAAGAAACACCTCCCACCCTCCAAAGAAGCACCCCATAAGCATTTGCTACAGCAGCACAGTGTGTATAGCAACACTGCTGGATACCATGGCAGCCAGTGCAGGAAGCTGTTCCACTTTTTCATGACTCACACAGCTACTCGGGTGGAACCACCAGAAGAAAAAAGTTAGGGACATTTCCCTGAGGTTCAAATCTAAGGAAGGCAATAAAAAAAGTGAAAGCAGAGAAGATGGGCCAAGTTCAACAGAAGACAATCTGTGATATTGAAAGTAATAGCTAACTTGCCTTTGCTAGAGACAAGAGGAGCCCGACCACCACTGCTTGCCTGCTCATTTCCCTTTCCATAAGCAGAGCTGCCTGCTGGATTTTTGTAAGCTGTGAACTCTCAAGTAACTCATGGCTTTCAGGGAGCCACCACTACTCCCCACCAAGGGATCCCAGCTGCACAGGAAGGTTTAACAGGCCTTTGAAATCAAAAGCAGTCCAGTCTGCAGGGAGGAAAGCTGATAAACTACAGACTTGTCAACATGAAACATGCAATTTGTATAGTGCTGCTCTAGTACCAGATACGTGAAACCAAGTATTATGCCTGCAAACCCCACATATTCTCCTTCAAAATCCATTGTTGGTGGAATTAAATCATGAAGAAGTGTATAAACAATGAGCAGAAGGTTGCCTGCAGCAGGACTAAGTAACAGTCAAATACAAGTAAAAGAAGAAGCAAGAACAGAATTTTCAACAAATGCAAGAAATTAAGGGGGAAAGTGCTTTGCAGCGAGCTTCTTCAGCTTCGTATCAACAGCACTTGGGAAATGTTCATAAAATAAGAACCATTTCTAATGCTAAAGTACAACAGGAAGTAACTTTGTTATCTGAAATGAAAAATTAATTATCTCAACCTGAATCCTAGTAGGCAGATGACAACTGACCATCCATGAACTATTCCCACCAAATGCAGCACTCACTACCTCACTGCTGTACCTGCACAAACCTGGCAACTTCCCCATAAGATGTGTATACTGAAATTGAATTGTGCAATGCATCACTGTAGTCTATTCATACCATTCTCATGGCCTCCTATTACACAAAACCAGCAACAGTCCTTTTCAGGTGTTTTAGAAAGGTGTGAAGCCATAAACAAAGCGGGGGCTTTGTGTCTAGAAGTGCCCAAAGAAATGTCTGTATATATGAAAAAGGTCTGCTACAGCAGCTCTAGCTAAATACAGTATTAGCTGGGTATATGATGAGATCAGGCTGCCAATGGTTATAAAAAGTAAAATTCAGGAGATACTACTTCCCAGGCTGTAGAAATGGTGTCATGATGTCTCTGGGGAAAAAGAAATGCTATTTGGCTGAAGATGCAAATATGTGAAAGATCTTCCAACTCTCTCATCTGCTGAATTAATCAGCAGAAAGCCACAAGTTTTAAAGAGAGCGCAACATCCATGGAATGAAAAGATGGTACCTGTATAGCATTTGGAAAACATTCCTGAAAATCCATAAAATCACATAGCTATTTTCTGTTTAAAAAATTACAAATGGTAAGTTGAACTGTGGCTTTACAGGCTTTGAGCCACGTCTCATTAATACCCAAAGGTTCACTTCCCATCCTCTCTGTCTGCTGTTGTTGCTCTTACCTTTCTCCAACTTCAACACCCCCTCTTTCTCACTTCTGACCATCTGGTATCACTCCTCCTCTGCTCCAAACTCTGCAGCTCACTGGGCCCTTCCAACCATTTTGTTCCATCAAGTTAGCTCATGGGAGAAGGGCTGCAGCAGAGCCAAAACAGAGGGCAAGAGAAAGCTGTTGGGAATGAAACAGAAAAAGAGAAGGATACGGGAACTCCTTGTTGTACCTCTGGTGAGCTTAACAAGTCTCATGAAACCTTTGAGGTCACAACATGCTGAGCAGGGTGGGTGAGTAAGAAGCAAAAAGGATGTAAGAAACTCATATATGTTCTGCTTTCAAAGTTAGGGACAGCCCCATACACAAAGGCTTGTGGAAAACCTGAGGAAAGCTTGTCAACGTTATTAATCCGAGCAGAACCACTCGAGAGTCTGCTTGGGCATGTCAGCTTCCTTGAGCACTTCCACAGCCCCCAAAGAATTACTGCAATTTATCTGTGAGGCACGTGAAGATGCAAAGCTCGTCTGAGGACGCTTATGCTGATTGTTGGAGTTTACTGAACTGCTCTTGGAGGACCAGTCTCTAGCCAAGCCATCTCATTGCCATGCTGCATCTGCCAAACTTGTCAAATAACATTTCCTTTGGCAAAAACCATCAGGTAACATGCAAATATTCCAGGGCAAAAAACAGTTGCATGTCTTCCTCCTGACAAAAGCAAGCATGTCTTCTCTGAAAATTCTTCAAAAAGATAAAAATGCTTGCTCCATCAAACTCCAAACTGAGGTTGCAAAGACATGCTCCAAGCAAAAGTCAATAAATAAAAGCATAAAAATTTCCTCCTCTAAGGGAGTTTTTTATAGAAGGTGAAATGTCAGCTCTGAGAATAACCGTAAGACTCACATGCTACATACCAAATTACTCCCCAAGTTTCTGAGAGGAATGGAAACTTGTTTTTACCCAACTACCTGGCATGAAAGTGAAGAGACTGCAGCTTTGTCTGCAAAAGGCAATCTGATTTGAAACTCTAGACTCAGTCAAATCAGTGCTTGAGTTTTACTCAAATTTTCTGTAAATGTAACTTTATCAGCAGCAATTAAAGATGCAACAGCGATTCCTGGGCAGTCATTACTCATACAAATACAGCATGTTAGTGGTAATGATGGTCTTTTCTTCCTGCAAAGGCTTTCAAATTAATAGTTCAAAAACTCTATCAAACTGAAAAATCAGACCAGAATGTATTCAGGAAGAGGATGGAATGAAGGACTAAATCCTCAATCTCACCTTGCCCCTGGTTAGTAATTTTTGTCGCCCCAAGCAAGGCTGAATTGATCAATATGAGAGAGAAACTTCCAGGATGTCCTTTGGTCAGGCTAGGCAAAAATGGTTACAGGCCAGTTCCTGTCCCTCCAGATGATTGAGAAAACAGATTTTAAAAAATCAATATACCATAACTTTAAAGCAAATCTGCAAAACTCATAATTAGAAGTTATCAGCCTTACAACTGTTCTTAAAAGGAAAGTGTAATTAATGACAATCTGCTCCTTAAAAAATTTCATCTTGGCTGCTGGCAGACAGATTTTTACTTGTTGGCTAAAAAGCATATCTATTTTAAATTTTAATTTTTTTTTTCTTGTGATTGCAAAGTTGTTGGTTTGGGTTTTTTCTTTTTCTGTTTATTGAGAAGATTGAGGGACCTTGTCATGTAACAGAAGATACTAGAAATAGCATTTATCCTCCCAAGACTGTTAAGCAGACTGGGGCCTGGCAATCTGCTCAGGGGGTGCCAAGACACCCACTCGCCAGTTCAATCCTCCCCCAGCCCTTGTCAAGTGAACAGCGCGGTCTGCCAGGACTTGTTAGACACTGACAAACCTTCACCGCCCAACACAGGTCACATTCATGCTTTGTAGAAGGTATTGCGCTGAAGCGTTGAGACAAAATGTATTTCTGCAGTATTTTGCAAGTGGTTAGGCTCCCACCATTCTTCAGATAAAATGGTCAAGTATTTGGCTTTGCTGCTCTACAAATCTGGGGTTTATGAGTTTTGGTTTCAAGCACATTGTTGGTAGGATACACTACTATGCTCCTCAGCTCCTTTTCTTCTTCCCTCCTTTCAGTTCTCATCTTTAGCTGTCTGCTGACAGCATGAGTATCCTCAACTTCTCTGAGGAAGAGAGTACCAGATACACTGAAGTTCTGCCCACTCAGTCTTGCAAAAGCAGAGGCTGCTGGAAGCCAAACCACCAGGGAACTGTTGCAGGTGGCAAAAACTGGAATTGCCTTTGCAGTTTCTGAATATCCTTGAATCTTTATGTCCTTTAGCACACAGATGGCAAGCTGTAGTAAGATTGTAAAGATATTTCACTGTCTTTCTGTATCTCCAGTTTCATGCTAGCTTTCTTGAGCAAGAATCTAAGAAGTGACAATGCTGAGAGAGTTTTCAGAAGCAGAAATAGCTCCAAAGCTCTAGCAGCAATTTTGTTCTTTCTCTGCCTTCTGACACTACTTTCCTCCTTTAAGTGCAAGCATGTTCACTTCTTTCTACTACTTCAAAAAAGCAAGACTTCATGCTCCTCCTTCAAATGGAAAAACTTAATCCTGTTCTGAATTTATTTTTGCATATCTAGATGAACTGTTTAAAGGTACACTTGTCTCAAAAACAGTGAAAGGAAATCTCATATAATTTCACTTGGAAAGTGACACTAAACTTCTGACAGATTAAAGAAATGGAAGTCAAAATCATAACAGTGAACTTTTATAAAAACCACACAGCTCTTACGCTATTCCTCTGTTCTTTCTACACGTAGAATGTACATAGGAATGTACTGTAGGAATGACAATATTCTATCGTAGTATTTGTGGCACATCTCTCCTTCATATTTAGTTAACTGACAATTTATTCTACTTCACCTTCCTGGTCTTACCCCCCTCTTAGTTCTATTCATCCCTTTTAGAAAAACAGAAGAGCTGTTTAGGGCACAGAATAATGATTGTAATTAATGTGTGAAATACTACACTGCCTCTCAGGTTCAAAGTACAGGCAGGCTTCAAGTTACATGCATCCATGGCCAATGGTTGTAATAGAAAACCCTGTTGATACAATGACTAAAAAATGAAATTAGTGTTGAATGAAAATTAAATAATCCATTCCTCCTTCCCCCTCTCCCCACTCTCTCCCCCCCAGAGGTATAGCATGCTTCTCACTAACAGGCTACCTATAAACTTTAAAAAAGGATTTGTTCTGGAAGCTGTTATGAGCACTTCTCCAGTTTTTTTGCTAAGTGTAACACACCAGGAATCGTTTTCCATAGGGTAAGGATGGTGAAAATCCAGAAAAAGGAAGCAGAATTTACATGGACTAGACCCACAAAGTAGTACATGATACCAACAGTGTTGTTTTACCAAGTCATGAGAACAAAACCTGTGCACGATTCTATGGTGTGTCTGACATAGAACATTCTGATTAAAAAATCAAGGATAACAAAGGAACTAACAGCCAACTCATTTTTTCTTTGACTCCTCCAGGGCAGCTGAGGAAGAAAACCACAGACCTGAAAGGCAGCCAAAATTCTGAACATCCAGGCTTTTTTTTTGCTCAAATCAGGTGGCTACGGCTACTACATGAAAGAAACAAAAATAACTTCTTGAGAGCCACTAAATATAGTTTTCATCTTATGTGCATAGAAGACTGTCAGAAGTTATCCAACAAAGAAAAGGAAGCAAAATTCAATGAAGTAGTTTTTCAGAAGAGTAAACTGCACGTTCTTTTTCCCTTATGGAAATGCTATGCAAGCAGCAACACTGTGCCTAGTTTTTGTCAGGAATTATGAAATAGATAAGGACTATAACATAGTGTGATGGCACAGGAAAAAAGTAACAAAGGACAAAGCAGAAAATTCAAAAAAAAAAAGAGAGAGAGATTAAGATCCTCAACACTGGAAGCTTCATTCTGTCCAAATTGCACAGTGTCCCATTTTTATTAACCTTTGGGTTATCCTTTGCTTTTAATTCTTCCAATAAAGCCCAACAAGCTCTTCCTAGTCTAAATAGATAAGAACTGATCACAGGACCTGAACAGCAACAGAAATTATCCACTAGCCTCCTACATGCCAGACTCATGACAGCCTGACCATTTTAGCAGCTCTCCAACGGACCTGCTCCAGTCTTATATCCCTCAACTGCTTCTGCTACACTCAAAACACAGTAATCCAGGTGAACCCCACCAAGTAAAGAACAATAAACTTCTCCTCTCAATATCTTGTTCATGTTTTACTTATCCACAGCTGAGACTGACTCATGAGAGTTGGCTCATGTTTCTTGGTCTTCGCCATGCATGCCACATGCTTTGCAACAGGCCACTTATCCATCAGCCTTATCTCAGTAAATTACGAAGCTGTGTCAAATAACTTTTCATTGATATCTTTAATTTCTCACTGTTTCATACCATACCTGAAAGAATGGTAAAAATCCAAATTCTCCATGGGCTACATTTTGACATACAATTTATTTGTATGGTTTCTGTATTGCTAGAACATCTTAGTGGTGTCTACTCTCACACAAATTCATCACAGTCTCTGAAAGCAACAGACTCCTACACTGCTTTAACTTCATGCTTTAGAAGGGCCTTGCACCACACACTACGATACGAATGGAAGAGATATTCCTGTTTTATTTCCTTCAGACACTGAAGCTTTGAGTCTGTGGTTACATATGTAGGTTCAAAAGTGTAATCCTGCTTCTGAAAAAAAAGATTTTGTCTTTCTCTATTCAGGCATTTTTAACTACAATATCAAAAAAACCCAAAAATTCTTGAGTGACTCGAATGACAGTTGCACTTCACTTGTACTGCTGGAAAAATTCTCCACTCAGTTGTTGTCACTGATGCTTAAGCAGGAGAAGAGAAGACACTGTTAGAAAGGTGGAAGCTCAAAAGTGCATCAAGCAGTGTAAGATGGCTTTAGTGCACTCCCACTGTGAGGTGGGACTGATCAGAGTAGCTACGTCTGCTCCTTGCTTACAATTTATGCAGCACGCTTCCTTCCATTCCGGTTTAGGCTTTTTGATGTACACAGTTGGGAAAACATTTCCAGGGTGGTTGCTAAGAGGAGGAAAAGAAAGAGACAAGTCCTAGAAGTAGCTCTGAGAAATTACCAGTTTAGACATCTAAATCTAGTTCNAAGCAACAGACTCCTACACTGCTTTAACTTCATGCTTTAGAAGGGCCTTGCACCACACACTACGATACGAATGGCAGAGATATTCCTGTTTTATTTCCTTCAGACACTGAAGCTTTGAGTCTGTGGTTACATATGTAGGTTCAAAAGTGTAATCCTGCTTCTGAAAAAAAAGATTTTGTCTTTCTCTATTCAGGCATTTTTAACTACAATATCAAAAAAACCCAAAAATTCTTGAGTGACTCGAATGACAGTTGCACTTCACTTGTACTGCTGGAAAAATTCTCCACTCAGTTGTTGTCACTGATGCTTAAGCAGGAGAAGAGAAGACACTGTTAGAAAGGTGGAAGCTCAAAAGTGCATCAAGCAGTGTAAGATGGCTTTAGTGCACTCCCACTGTGAGGTGGGACTGATCAGAGTAGCTACGTCTGCTCCTTGCTTACAATTTATGCAGCACGCTTCCTTCCATTCCGGTTTAGGCTTTTTGATGTACACAGTTGGGAAAACATTTCCAGGGTGGTTGCTAAGAGGAGGAAAAGAAAGAGACAAGTCCTAGAAGTAGCTCTGAGAAATTACCAGTTTAGACATCTAAATCTAGTTCAAAATGTATTATTTAGAGAGCTAAAAATTGTAACTTCTGTCAGAGATGAAGGGGTAATTTCTCTAAGCATATTAGCTTGCCTAAGAATGTTTCCTAAAATAACCAAGATATCATTCTAGTAGTTTTCACAATAGATGATGTTCTAGAAGCCAGGCATTTTATGGGGATAATAATAAATGTATGGGTTCATGAAAGTTTTAGGTCACATGCATATCTGAAAGGTCAGAACAATTTAAAGATACTAGTAACAAAACTTTTAATTTCTAACAGACAGCAATCCAATGTGGATTGAATACAGCACCAAGCCTGACAGAGTTCAAGGAGCATTTGGACAATACTCTCGGGCACATGCTGTGATTCTTGGGGATGGTGCTGTGCAGGGCTGGGAGTTGGACTCGATGATCCTTATGGGTCCCTTCCAACTCAGCATAATCTGTGTCATTCTTTGTGTGTGAGTGAATATAAATATATGCATGTGAGAACAGCTACTTCACCCCCAAAGCTCCATTTCCTTTTTTTCCCCTCCAAATTTTCCCTAAAATTTAAATCTATCAGATTCCTACCACCACAGTGCCCCTTTTTACAGTGCCCCCTTACCTGCAGGTAGATGGAATATTCTATTTTTGAAGAACAAGCAGGCTCTAACACTGCATAGCACTAAGTAAGCAGTATGTGACCAGCAGCAGTAACTATCTGAGCACAGTAACCCACATAGAACACTTCACCAGGACTCCACAGTTTCATCACCCATCCCAGGGATCAGGAAGGTCAGGACAAAGGCCTCAGTGCAGTACGCTATTGATCTCTTTAGAGATAATAATCGATCAGAAGAGTAATTAATCATTTTTAAAGGTTACTTTGCAAGTCCTAGGCAAAATAAGCTAGGTGCTTTACAGATAAAGTTTGTGTAACCATCTCCAACCTTTTTCTCAGCCTTTTTTCTGATGCATGATCACCCCCAGGTGAGTACAGGAAATGGAGGCAGACTCCAGCTGCATGTTTTGTGGGGCTCCCAAACTTTCCTTGTGCAACGATACTAAAGATACTAAAGCTCCAATGAAAAAGGCCCTCCACATTAAAGCTCCTTCCCTGGACTTCAGACACACAGTAAACTCATACCAAAGTTGTAACATTCAAGTTTCTCTGTAACACATAAACAGTTCATAACAATGATTATATCAACCTTTAAATACCTCTAAGAAATATGAATTGCTTAAACAGCATTTCCTACGCAACCACTTCATATTTTTAATTCATTTCTATTTTTAATACAACATGCATCTCTGCAGACTTCAAGAGACCTCACACCAGGAAACTATACTAAATAATGCAGGGCTCTGCATTAAGCTCACTTAGCTCAAAATTCTACTGAATCTCACTGGAAATTGTCATCCTGTTATGAAACTTCAGAAAAGAAATCCCTCTGCTCCCACCAGCAATTTCAAAGAAATTCTGTTCTATGGCTCCCAAACACTGCAGAATTTGAGAGGGTGGGAGAAGCACTAACTGCACAACTTATGCCTTTGAAATTTGGTCTAAAAGATTTCTCATGTCTTTCTTCCAAATTTTTCTAGCAACTCAAGTACATTTTTCAGACTCTGATTGCACTAAGCGTATAATGTGTTTTCTTTGAAATCCTACTTCATTAATAAACATCATGATTTTTTTTCCTACCATAGCCTATATACTAAGATTCAAAGTATTAAATAGGCAATTGAGCCTTTTTTTCTGAATAGTCTGCACACAGGAAGATCCTCACCTGTCAGCAAGCAGAAGTTTGTCTTTAAAACAGGTGCCAGAGGAAGCCAGAACTTTTCTTTTGAATAAAACTCCGATTAGGAAACTGAGCACTGCACTCCTTGAAACACCCTCCAAAATCTGTGCCCCATTCTTCAACTTTTCATATCTCTTGTATCAGACAACACACTCCAGGTTCCCCTAGAACTCACGGGAGCAAAGCGTGTGTTAACCTTATTTAAGATGATACAAAACGCCATATGTGTAAGATATAGGCCTACCTGTATCAGCAGAAGGCAGATTAATTCTTCAGTAAGGGACAGGACACATGAGCTTACATGCACACTTGTATTTCAAAATACACTACAGAATTGCAGAAGTAAAATGGTAAGTTCTGCACCACTGTTGTAACAGCAGCTCAACCTGATTTTTTTAAGATGTCTTAGATTTAACAGTATAAAACAGCAAGGAGTAAACATCTTAGGCTCCTAATCTGGTTTTAATAATACCCTTTACATAGAGCTAAACAGTGCTAAACTTCTATTGTCTTTTTTTTTCTTTTTTGTTCTTTTCCTCAAATTAAAGCTTTTACCCTGTTCTGTGCCCTGACCATGGGTCAAGCAAAGGCCAGATCGACTCTGATGACCTTCAGACGACTTGAGAGCCTTCACTCCCCATGCACTCTCCTTAAAATGTTGTTACAGCTACATTCTCCCTCCCTACTCCCATGAGCATGCCAAAAATTGCTCTTACTTTCCGCCTCCATTCACAATATATATCAATTTATTTCTGCCAGTATTTGCCACTTTCTGAAAAAGCTATCAGATGTTGGCATGCAAGAGTGTCTTCCCTCTGACGGGAATTAGGCAGGCCCAGACAAGACCCTACGAGTAAAGCAAGGTTACCTTAAAGAGACACTGTATTAAGATATTCATCCTGCTCTGTGGAAGTAGTTGTATCTAAAATAACACCGAGATGGATAAACTGTGTATCCATCCAGTCTGAAACGTCCTGAGTGTCAGAAAATCAGAGTGTCAATAATAGAGATACCAACTTACAAAACACAAAGACAGACACCAAGAATTACTTGCTGCAGCAAACTTCTCCCAAACCATGCCTCTAACAACTTCTGCTTTAAAAAGTAACCCAGGAGAAAATACAGGTAAATATTTTACTATTCATACATTGGCTTTATCAATTTTAAAGCACAAAACCAGAGCATTGTGGTGTTTACGATGAGTTATAACATTCAACAGGACTGCTCAAGCCCTGAAAGTACATGAATAATTTGAGAGTTTGCACATAACTCTCAAAAGTTATAAATTTTAACAAGGCAACTCCTTAATTTCATGTTCTGTACTCTAAAATATGTGCACTTGACCTTGATATCAGAATGGGCAATTATACTCTCCACATTTTCAACTCATATACAGTTTAATTAATGTTACAAACTATTCCCACTCTTGGTATTCTACATCCTGGTATTAGAGAATCTGCAACACATTTACTTCATTTAATACTGCCCAGTACAATACAAAATGTTTTTTATTTTTATTATGATTTTTCTTTTTGCAAAACTGGGCATAATTAAAGGGATGCATACATTGAAAGGAACTGTTCAAGCTGCCAATATTTTCCTGAAAACAGTATTTGCTGACTGGTACTACAAAAAGAAGACACATAATGCTAATTTAGAGAAACCACGGCTGAGGCTATAGTCTACAGTCAGTGTCTATCCAGCTATCATATTCCAGAATTTATCCAATCCATAAAACACACACTTCAATTCCTATTTGTACCACAGAAAGTGCTTGGGAGCTGTTTGCAAAACCAGTATTTTCTCTCCTGTTCTTCTCAAACTCCCCAGCTATACATACCCTTCCTTCTACAAATGCAGCACTCCACTTGCCACATGATCATCAGCCAGTAACCCAGAAAGAGCACAAATACCAGACCGGCAGTTCTGTACAAGCCCAAACAACACTGGATGCTTTTTCCATGATTATCAACAATAGTTTTCTCTATGGACTATAAATTATGCTCCTGTATCTTTTGCTTAGCTTACAGTTCTCTCTAGGACAAAGAAAGCTTGTGAGTAAATCAACAGTCTGGAGCATCTTGCTTTCCTGTTGTTATTGTTTCTTTTATTATTAAACCCATATTAGCATTGCCCTGGTCTAAAGGAACTTTCTCAGCATTGTGACATTTGTTCGATTTAACATCCATCAATTATTACCACAGCCAATGGCATTTTAAAAAGCTAGCACTTACAGGGTTTGTATAAATTTGTATAGGAAATACTGAAGATACATAATAAATATACATGCTTAACACCACTTCAAAATTGGTAGGCTCTCTTTTCTTACTTCTAATGCATATAGCCTTTCCTTTATTCTTAGAGCTCTCCACCATATATGTTCCCTTAAAACACTAGTGTCTCTTTGCCAAAATTCCAGATTTTTTACCCTTCATCTTGTAACAATTTTCCATTTTCCTATGGATATCTAATAAGGCTGCCTTAACATCACCCAATTAGACCTTTATTCCACATTCCTCACTCTTCTTGATTACAAAATTGTGGACTAGCTAAGGAACTGTTCTCACATAAATCTCAATGTAGTCTAAATTTTTCTTCTCTGACAATTTTACTTGCTTCTTTATTTCTTTCCAAATGACAAACACATTATTCACTGAGATAATCCCCACTGAAGATAATCAGCTTCATAAAGTCCCCAATCCTTCTCAATCTATCAGTCTGAAATCCATTTATGATTTCATCTTCACCTGACACAGTTCAAAAATAGCTATCACCTTCTTCTAGGTAGAAAAATGTTTATAGTAAAAATGTAGACATAATTAAATGTGATGTTTGAAGTTTTCTGAAAAACACTGTTCAGTTTAGGAACTGGATGAACAGTCCAAACAGGTCAGAGGGAGAAACAGTTGTGTTGGAAGGCACCTTGTAACACTGAACTTCTATTTGTCAAGCAAATCTCACTCCAGCAGAAGTTGCCCATCTGTTGTGTATAAAAATAGCAAAACCAGTTTGTTTGCATTCCCAGTAAGAGCTAATCAGTGTGGGGGAGCAAGACATCTTTGCTTACAAACAGGCTTCCTGGAAGAGTGATGTAGAAGTTACTATTGACAAGGACTCCTTGCAAGTGGTAGCAGGAGGGAAGGAGAGCTCCCCGGTTTTACTGAAAATCACCACTGTTGGCTATGATAACAGGGTGAAAACAGTGAAGGTCTTAGGAAATTCAGTAAAACAACCTCAAAGTAAAATTGTTTGGGTTTATAGTACGAATTTCAGAAATTCTCGTAACATCACAGATCATGGTTTTACGTGAGGACAGAAGAAAACCTCTCTCTTTAGGAAGCTGAGGACCAACTACTGTTGGTCCAAGGTTTAAAAAAAAAAAAAGTACTCTTGGTAAATAACAAAACTAATGAAATTATAGGCTGATAGTTAAGTAGCTGTTTTCCCACTATATAACAAGTCATTTGCTTTCAAGAAAAGTCTGATTTTTGCCTTAAAAATTATGTGCCAGAGAAACTGACTGGCTAAATTTTCCCAACTTCTTCCAATACACATCTAAGAAGTGCTGTTTAAAAAATATTCCAAAGACAGTAAACTATTTGAAAAGAAACACAAACTTCAAATATCAAGTATTTTTAAGCACCACCTGCAGCAAAGGGAAACAGCAGAGCAGCAAAGTTTCTAATTACCTGCTGTAACAAAAACCACACAACACTTGAAATTATCATGGTTAAGTAAGCCCTAATAGAAAAAGTTCATCTTTTTGTTGCATCTGTTATCCCAAACCACAGTTTTGATTAATAATTTAACATACTTGAATGGTTGACACAACATTTATTACTCCATATTCTAAATAATCAACAACCTCTCCTAAAGGAGGGCAATTACTGTCTGAACATTTTAAGTTCATTGTATTCCTCTCAGAAGCCTGTGGTTATTGATGCAGGATCTCAGACACCATTACTTTCACAAGGATTTTGGATGGAGTGAACTTTTCTCAAGCAGGAGAAGTAAAAGCTACAAAGTCATTTAACACAAAACACAGAAATCTAACTCTGGCACATACTAGCCTCAGGAAAATTTGGCCTCATTTCTGCCAAAGCAGTATTTACAATAAAATGTAAGTGCTGAATAGGCTGAAGACTCGTGACAGATACCAGATGATTTTGAACTATGGTTATGAGGGTCAACATCTGATCTTGAACTATGCCATTAGAAGACATCATTAGCAAAACAAAAGCTCCCAAGTACCAAAAAACCTGACATTCACTGACAAGTATTGCTCTCTAAATAAGAATTAAACTGAGCTCTGAGAATTCTAGTGAAACTTGCAGATATTACCACGCTAAAGAACAACTCATGGTATATATAAGATTTTAGTTATAGAATGGTTTGGGGTTGAAGGGTCCTTTAAGATGACCTAATTCCAAACCCCCGGTCATGTACAGAGACACTGTTCACTAAACCAAGTTGCTTAGGGCCCCATCAATCTGGCCTTGAATGCTTCCATGGATAGGACATCTACAACTTCTCTGAGCAACTTGTTCCAGGGACTCACCACCCTCACAGTAAAGCATTTCTTCCTAAAATCTAATCTAAACCTACTCTCAGTTTGAAGCCATTCCCCCTTGTCTTGTCACTACATGCCCTTGTAGATAGTCTCTCTCCATCTTCCTTGTGTAAAACATACCAGATAAAAGAAATTTTCCTTTTGCAGTATTTATTATGTGCACACATACTTTTGTGAGTGTAAACAGTGAAAAAGTGAGAGGGAAAAGTAATTTCTTCACATAAATATTATCATCCAATTCTAAAAAAAATATAGTATGCCAAGTACCTCCAGACAAATGCAGAAGCTGAATTAATAATGTCTAGTTTTCCAGAAAGATCTTGTAAACAACCAACAATCAATATTTTTATTATTCTGAATGCAAAATCTCAACATTTGTGTTCTTTTTCCCCAAAACCTGGGACACATTAGGATTGTACTGTTGTAGAAACTATTTTATGTCATTTTGGTTTAGAACTGAGGTCTCTCTCAAAAGGTGAAGCTGTCTATGTCTCTGACTGATGAGGTCTTGGCTGAATAGTTCACCAAAATCAGGTCAGAATTCCTTGTCTCACATCAAGGTGGATCTGTCCATGTTAAAAAGTTTGGCAATTTACAGTAGTAACGTGGAGGGAGGCAACCCCATACCTTGGCTGCATGGGTGGACAGCTTCTGGAATGTTGCTTTCCAGCTCAGACCTGGCAGTGTTTACATTTCAAACTCACCGTGAGTTAGGAACACTTTTATCAGACTACTGATAAACCAAGAATAAAGCTACAATGAGGAGTAGAAGAGTAATTTGCAAAACATTACATGAAAACAAAACCACTATCCCTCAGACACTCTCTCAACAATACTGGATGCAAGAGCTAGCCTCAGGGAAAAAATTCTGAGATCAACCTCATCTGGTAAAACAAAATAAGAGGTCATGTCAGTTTGTATTTGCATGTTTAGTATGTTGTTAAATATACTTAGGATTTATTATCTTAAGTTTATTAGACAATTTTAAGACATCTTGAACTCCTCTTGCACTAACTGAGGGCATCTACTTCATTTGACTTGTGTTGTTTCTCACATGATCTCCTTCCTGTTAAAAAAATAGGGTCTTGGAACTGACAAACAAAAAACTCTCAGTAAGCAAGCAATACAAATGAAAAGCTTTGTAACTCTGTACAGAAACTATCTATATGGATATAGGCAGCACAGCTACCAAGCACCTTCTGCAACAGTGTATTTTATAACCTCAACATTTGAAAAAAAAATGGAGGGGTGGACAAACACCAGGACCATTAAAATAATCCTTTTCCAGTGGTAATACAGTGTGTCTAGGTAATACACAGTATCTGTCACTTAAATCTTCAAGAGTTCTTTAAAATACTAAATCTCCTCACACCTATCTGGTTAGTTATTATCCACTTTATATGGTGGCATATGTCTATACAAAGACTGAAGTGGGCTGAAGGGGCATTGAAAGTAGAATTATTATACCTGAAGTCTTTACTGTGAATCCTAGAACCTAAGTCAACAGCATTCTCTGTTAACACACTGATCTCCATTCCAACTCTTGAAACATTTCATCCACTTTTACACTGAAGGAAGGGTAGGGGGAAAGAAACCTCAAACTTCTATCCAAACAAGTTATTACTCTAAGTTAATCAAGGATTACTGATAGAAAACAAAACACATCATTTCAGCACACAGAAACATGTGCTGGCAGTTGGGTGAAAGACCATCTCAAGCATTCCATTTATACTCTAAGTTATTTGTTATGCTGACTTCAATAAAAATGAGGTAACTACTGAGTAAAAAGTAAGAGTCTACTTGGTTAAATGAAAGCTTAAACTCAGAAGGGACCTCTCATTCAACCATTTTTCATCAAAACTCCATATGTAAAAACACGTTAGCATTTACATTCACTCATTCTGGGTTGTCTTCCCTCTGTGTTCCACATTCCCAACAGAAGAGATTGGGTTGGAAGGGACCCTAATGATCCCAACCCCCTTGCCATGGGCAGGGACACCTTCCACTAGACTAGACTGCTCAGGGCCCCATCCAACCTGCCCTGGCACATTGGCAGGGATGGGGCATCCACAGCTTCTCTGAGCAACATGTTCCACTGCCTCATCATCCTCACAGTCAGGAATTTCTTCCGAATATGTAATCTAAACCTACTCTGCTTCAGTTTGAAGCCATTCCCCCTTGTCCTGTCACTACACACTCTTGTAAGTAGTCTCTCTCCTTCTTTGTTGTAG
The DNA here is from genome assembly GCA_013398055.1 of Ifrita kowaldi. NCBI lineage: Eukaryota > Metazoa > Chordata > Aves > Passeriformes > Cinclosomatidae > Ifrita > Ifrita kowaldi. Next base: position 413,753 of record VZRS01009393.1, read on the forward strand.
GCTCCCTTCTGGGAGCTGCAATTTTCACCAGATCTACCTACACACACAGAGAATACACACAGCTAATCTTGATACAAAAATCCCAACTTTTTCTGCCCTGTTTGATAGTTCAGCATTAAAGGATACAGCCATACTAATGGAAGCTATGAAGTTTTTTATTTTGGAAGTTAAAAAACTCAAATTTGAACAGTGGGACAGATGGGGAAACTGCTAAGCTTACATAAAATTGCATATTTCAAAGGCTGATTTCTGGCATGATAATAAAAAAAGATAAATCTGCTAGAAACCATGCCAGAGGCAAGTGGAAATATAATCAAATCAGTGCCTGTAAAGCCCACCTTCTGAAGACAATTTGCTCTGTTCCCAAGCAAAAGACTGTAATTATCTTCTCAAATACCTACAGCAGGCTGTTAAGTTTAATGAATTTCACTGTTTGCAAAAGAGTTAACTGCATTACAGTAGGAGTTAATACATTCTCTGTTATAAATAAATAAACGACCCTGCCTTGAAACATCCCTTAGAAAGTCATTAATATCTAGGAATAACCTTGTAGCCCTCTGGCTCAATAAGACCCCTACCTCTACTTTAACATCACTATGCATACATGGAAGCTTGCTTGGTAACCATACATAGCAGACAGATATTTCAGCATGTCATGATATGCTAGAGCTGACTATCCCATTGCATACTAGAATAATCTTGTTATTTAAAAAAAAAAGGCTCAGAATGGTGCTGCTTTGCATTTTATGTATCAGCTTTCATCTGAGGATCATAAATCCTTTCTCTGTGCAAGAACCATTTTTCTAGCCTCATATCCACAAGGTGGATATCCTTCTTTATCGCAAATTTACAACCCTGGAAAGTAAAGACTGACTTGTTCAAAGTCACTCAAGCAGTAAAACCAAAACCATGTTCCAAAATCCAGACCATCATCCTGTTGTCAAAATTAAGCCAGCCTCGATTGGTGCGAAACAAGAGACAGACTGGCTGCAACTTTTTCCAGTTCAGTGGACAAAGCTTTCCCTTTAAGTGTGTTACAACATCGGAGCCAGTGGAGCCAAAAAACTGCCTAACATAAAATGAACCACATTCAGACTTTCACTGCCCGAGTGTTGCACAAAGCCTCCATCTCAGAAAGACGACTGGCACACGTTCAAAGTGATGAGTAAACCTATCTCCTTCAATATGCCATTTCTGATACGGCGTGAGGGACAAACAAAACCCTTTGTGCTTACGAGGGAGGGAGTTTAGGTTCGAATAACTTGGACTTCATTTTACCTACCTCACATGACTGATTTAACTTCACAAGGTTAAATCAAAGAAACCTTTTAGGAAACAAGACAGTGTCAGGGATATTCTCTTTTCCAGAAAAAATACCAAAAAATGCTTAAGACAGCAGGTGAAGAGTTGTTAATTGTCTGGCTCTAGCCAGCTGGCAAACTTGTAACCCCGAGGCCAGCCCTCAGGCTCAACCCATTGGGTCTGAGATGAAGAATTCACAACCACCTGAGAAATAACTCAAGGATGCACCCAAAAAACAGACAGGCACACTCTCCTTCCCAAGTCCATGCTTGGCAACAGCTCCATGGAGCTTACTCACAATGTTTACACACCAAAACAGTTTAGCTGAGCCCAGCCACATTTCCTGTGCTCTTCCATGTGTTTTAGATAAATTGACAATGGGCTTTCAATGGCAAATTGTCCTGAGAGACAACAAGCACGTATCAAGCATCCAGTCTTCATACATACACTGCTCCAGTGAAGACTGTGGATTTAACTTCACATAAGCATTTCCAAGATGTCGGTATCAATCAACAGGAAGAGTTTTAAAAATTGTTTCTTCTTCCTCAAAATAATCAGCATGACATTTTTAAACTAGAGTTACAGTTCAGCACTAGAGAACCATGGGATGGGCCTTTTTGTTAACAAATTGTTGGCAATTTTTGTGTTATCAAGTACTTGTAGTGAAGGTAAAGCACCATTTTTCATATCCACCCAAATGCACTTCAAGTGCATTTGACAGATTTGTCCAACAAAATAATGGTTGGTACACAGGGGTTTTTTTCAACAAGTAATTTAAGAAAAGTATAAGTTTTTCTGCCAACAGAAATGTTAGCTGCCCACATCTTAATATTTTAGTATCTTACCCCTACTATGCTTCTACTGTAACCAACCATACTCATGGTTTACAAAACAAAACGAAACTACTACCACACAATTTTTTTCCTTGTTTGAACATTTTCTCAGTTTTCTTTTGAAGGAAAACTGACGTGTTCAGGCCATGAGAAAGGAAGTTCAGCTGGCATTTATTTCCACAACAATATTTAGCTGCCTTTAGAACTCAAGTTCCTATTGTGAAACCTCTCGTCCTTCAGAGCACGGGGCTGCAGAGGCTGTGCTATCTGACTGGCTAGAAGAAGCAAGGTGATGTGGCTTTGAAGGGGCTACAGCAGGTACAGGAAACAGCTCCCCTGCCATACCACCAATAGACTCCACATACGCTGAATTATTTTGAGAAGGCAAGCAGGATTTTGCTGCAGCTGACTGCTTCCAGGTTGCAAGTCAATTCCCTTTGAAACTAGCTGAGGCACCACTGGCTACACCACCTCATGTTCCAAAAAATGGCCCTGCAGTGTGATTGAGCTAGCAGCTGATCAGCTGTTATGATTCAAGGTACAGTATTTCTACCAGAGAAACAGCTGTAATCTTGCCAGCACTGAAGCTTCCCAAAGCTAGGAAACAGGGTTCACAGCAGGAACACATGAAAGAGACAAAATCAGGAACACAGGAAAGGGACAAGAGCTGATTTAACTAACAAATGTGATACTTCTAACTCCTAAACAAGGCAATTTATGAAATGCCTTGACATACCTCCAAGACTAAAACATTGTTTGTTTATATAATCCATATCCACATGAGAGCTGAAAGCTATTTAAATGCCTACCAGTTTGGTGCAGACAGAACTGACTCAAGTTAAGCAGCTTCCAGGATGTGTCAAATAATGTTGGAAAGAAGAACACAAGAGGCCAGCATTTGTCAGTTAACAAGTTGACACAGGAATGCATTTGTGATAGTTACTCAACACATGATTGTTTAATTTGTTTTTTTGTAAGCATCTAACTTGGGTCTCTGTAAGCAAGATTATAAAAAAACAACAACACCACAAAACCCAAACCAAAACCCCAAAACTAGAAAAAAGAAACCCAAACAAACTGTAACAAATAGCACACTAGCTTTCTGCTGATATTAAAATTACAGACATCTGGCAATAATGATCCTTTAAAAATCACAACAGGCAAGTGCAAAGAAGTTTTCAAATAGCAACAGGAGTATGTATTGTACTGTCTTCCTCATTGCTTCTGACTGCACTTCCTAGGAAAAGAATATTAGCCTTCATAATCAAAAATCACATTGTTTCTGTAGCCTAAAGAAACAAGTACATGAAGACAACTCATTTGAAATTATCAGGATCTAAATACAGGCTATGAAATACTGCCAATGTATTTCTAGACAAAAATAGAAACTAATTGTGTTATATATTGCACTGAAAGGATTTCAGGTGTCTATGCTTTTCCTTTAGAGATTATTTTGCAGTAAATACTTTCTCTATTCTTATATAAATTTAAACACAACACACTAAAAAAAAAACCCTAATATACATGTGATGCTTTATGGTAAAGTTTTCGGCAAATTACAGAAACAGGTGCTTCTTGCCCTTTGGCTTCCTAATCAGTATGGAAAATCAAAAAATCCCCAGAATGTAATGGTAAAAAAATTATACACTTATTAACATTTAAATAATTCCCACATTCACATTCATTTGCCACATTACTGGGAGCACCAAAATGTCCCTGTGAAAGAATCAAATGAGAGGAAGACGAGGGTTACACCAGCAGACCACAGCTGCCAAATGTAGGCTGGGGGTTCTTATCCAAATGGTTTGGTGGTGAACAGTGTTACATGCTTTCTCTGAAGGACTCAAAAAGAAAACAAAAACAAAACACAAACCAAAAAACAAGGAAACAAAAAAACCCAACTAAATAAAAAGAAACAAACCTCCTGTCAAGAGCTGTGTCTTGCCTTGAGCTGAGCCCACTCCCAAAAGAAGACAACTACTCCAGCACCTCCCTGGTGAACTGGAACCTCCCTGGTTCTTGAGGGCATAAGCAGCAGGTGTTGGGACAGCACTGGGAATTAAGTTACCTGAGAGTAGTGCAGTCCTTTTTACTTCAATGATTAGCAAAAGGAAATAAATTAACTTATGATGAAGTTATAATTTACCTGTATGTGACAGAAACACAGTGATGCATTTTGTGATCACTGAAAGAAACTTTAGCAGTTTGGGGTTCTGTTTGTATTCCAGGGACCAGTAGCCAAGCACTCTCTCAGCCTGTGCCAGCCCAGTCAGTCTGCAGCTCTCCTGGATGAATCCTAACATACCCGACAAATAAAAGCACCAAAATAGTGCAGCCACTTGCCAGATTGCCACAAGAATAGAAGTACAGCAGGTGGCCATCCACAACTCCAAATTAAATCACATGCTGCTCAGAACTTTATACCAATCCCTGTGTAGCGTTGTATCTGTTTAATGTTATTCTTCATCCTCAATTTTCAAAATTAAAAGAAAATGGGTTTTAGTGACACACGAACCATGGCAGGAGACAATGATCCAAATGGTCTCATTCAGCACTCAATAAAAGAGAGAACAGCTATGGCATCTTTCCCCACTCCGTTCTCCACTTTTTTCCCTTTCAGTATTTATTAAGTAAACCAGTGCTTATCTGGGCTAAATCCCCAGGCTCAGTGAAACACCAGGTGGTAGACTGGGGTAGTTTTTCTAGCAACAGATGGCTCAAACATTTTATGACAAACAGACACGGGGCTATTGCTCGGCAGCCCATCTTTCAGTTACTTCTTTATGTAACAGCAGCAACTCACCCGGGCAGCTCAAGCAGCTGCTCACCTGCACCAGGGCCCCGGGAACCAGCCAGGGCTGCGGGAGCCTCCCTGCCTGCTCCCTGCCTGCTGCTCAGGTGACATCGCAGCCCACACTGGGCACTGGGAGGAAACCCAGTGCTTGCCATCTCAGACAAGAAACCTGGGCAACACTGGTCCCAGAGAAAAGCTACAAAGTGCAACCTGTGACTCTCATGTTAAAATGTATTATTTCTCAATTATTCTTACTTGCTTTTTGTCTTACCTATACCCACATCCACAGCAATTGCGAGCAGCTACTTTCAACCTGAAATAGGAAAGGAATTTACTGCCTTCCACACTTTGCTGTGCACCATAAAGGAAGGTTACTTAGTTCACCTGAAGTGAAGAAAAATATTCTGTCATTACAATTATGCCAGTCTGAATAAACAGAAAGAGAGAACAAACCATAAAAAGCAGCACTGAATACTCCATTAATTCAATTCATTTCTCACTGGTAATTTAATTCCAGTAGGTTTGTACCTGAAATGCATACTGTAATACTCCCTCTCAAGTCATTCAAGGGGGATGGGGACTGCACAGAAGCCACCCCCCTAGGCACTACCACATTTCCACACGCCCCCTTCTCCCTCCAGAATTTCTCAGACAGGGACATGGGAAAAACATCTGCCAGTCTCATGCTGGCATTATCTTGAAATCTGAAATAGCATTTGCATTTATTTGGCAAAGGTTAATAGTATGCTTGTAATATTTTTAGTGATATAACATTGCTGAACTGATGTGACAGAAGTAAGACATGGCTAAAAATAATCTCAACCCCCAGTACTGTCTGCTCTGGGATTTTGTTTTCTTGATTTCATTTATTTATTTATTTATTTATTTATTTAAAATAAATTATATCGCCACTTGCAGAAGTGAAAAGGCTATGAACCAAAAAGTTTTCAACCTAGGAGAAAGGGCTAAGGGACAGAAAATCAGAGGCAAAGCCTAAAGACTTTTTACACCCCCAAAAATTAAGGGTTTGTTGGTGCTTTTTTCCCTAAAATAACTTTAGTGAACTGAGACCAAATAAAATTTGTGTTACATGCAGAAGCACTAAAATTACATAAAACTACATGTCATGAGAAAAACAACATTGCTACCCATATTTTGTATTAGTTCTGATGTCTCCAGTCTGTGGCTTTCCTCTTGCAATGCTATTAACTTCCATTCTGCTTACTGCAGTAGTTACCCATCCCAGACGAGGAGACATCAGCTCAGGAGAATTAGAAACAGTTGCATAATCTACTTAATATTTAATAAACAGAAGTGCATAATACATTAATACTGTTGGAATAATGAATCACCCTACTAAACCAGCTTATATTCTTCAATTCCTCACTTGTTCCAGATAAAACATTTGAGATGTTTCGATTTTTATTAAAATAAGAAATATGGACCCCAATTTTGGTATCCAGGCCCATGCCACAGCCTTTTAACACAGAACATTTTATAAAATTTTTGTTACATTAAGATACTACCCCATTATTCTGATCAGATACACAAGCCAAGTCTAAATAAGACCCCATTTATTCAATTCAAATAGCACTTCTCTTTCTTCAAGAAAAAACCCAAACCCAGAGAATACCCACTTGTTTCTCCTTGCCAAGAAATAAGTATCTCCATGTTGCATGAGTACATCTAGGTTATAAAGTAACTTCCTAGCAAACAGAAGAAATTGTATGAGATAGTCTATAAAACTAGGGTTGCAAGAGGAATGTGGGAACTAAATGACCACGTTTCTGCAGCCCTAACTACGCACCCTGCAGAAGTCCTAGTCTAACCTCCAAAACCCCCACTCTGGGTAAGGCAAGGAGGACCTAACACCAATGAAAGGAAGATGCTTTGAGGGCACATTGACTTCTGAACTTTTAGGGCTCACCCTTGTAATGCTGAGGAGGTAGGAGGGAGGGAACAATCATATGCTCACGCCTTCCAGTAATAACTAGCTCATCCCAATTCCACTGCTTTCACAAACCTGATGAAAACCAGAGAGGTGCCACCTCTGTGAAGCCAACAGTAACACTCAGCTGCAATGTGTTTACACACTGGCTAGGGCTAGCATACAGCATTTATCAAACCTTAGCTGCAGGGGGCCAGTGATGCAATTCTTGCGCTTCTTAAGCCATAGCGAGGGTCATTCTTCCCCAGGGCCACTAGTCAAAGTACTCAAAGCAAGACAAAACTCCAGTGGAAACAGCATATCACTAGTGTTTATTCCATGTAGGCTTTTTCAGTCCTATGTTGAGGTGGGGTGGTTTTGCAGTTCATTAGCTAGCTAGTCTCCCTGGCCAAAAAAATCAGCCCTTTTGCTCCCAGTGACCAGCCAGGCTACCTATTATATGGTATTTAATGTGGTGTTATACATGCTACACTACAATGTAGTTTTCCAAGGAAAACAAATACTTTGAGTAGTGAAGGATTCAGATTGCAGCAAACAGAGTAAGCAAACATTGTGTTTGCACACCTGTGCAGCTTCAGCCCAACGTTGCCTTTTATCACCTGCAGCTGTAAGGCCAGACAGGCACTCATTCGACAAAAAACAGGAGGACACTTGCTTACAAGACACAAGGCCTAGAACTGCTTGTCTAGATTGTAGTTTGAGGTACATGCAAATAGCTTTCTTTGATACTGAAGAGTTATTTTTAACTATACACTGCAGATATGTTTTAGTAACTGGTACAAAGGCCCAGAGACACTATACCAAAGCATTGTCATGTGCAAAGATACAGAGGGGGAAAAAGTGAGAAATATGGTTGTACCTTTAACAGTATTAGTCCAGACAGAAAACAAGCAAGAATCTGTCTTAAGGCTCTCTACTCTTGTCAAGTGACTCATATCTCTGCACCTCTCAGAGAGGCATATGTGTAGCTAATTAAATACCTGCTCACTCCAAAGTGGGTCTGGGGCACAGCTGCAGGCTGATGGCGCTTACAAGGAAAGGGAGGTGGAGTCCAGCTTTCAGTTTTGAGCCTCAGGTCAAGTCACTCACAGGATTTTTAAATCATTAAGTGCATGTCAGATCAGATCAGATCAGCCACCTGTCCTTGTGGGCTGGATACACAAATACACTCCCAACTTTTTGCCTGTTTGAGCCATATTTTTAAGTACCAAAATATGGCAAAGGAACAGACAAAAATCTAAGCTGTTCTTGAGCAAGTCCAAACTCAGACATCAATCCATAAGAAAGGATTCAACACCAATAGCTGACTATATTCCAGACACACAGGAGCTTACCCTGAAACAAAGATGAAAGACAGGACAGCACAATCCTTGACTCAGAAAAGAGAAGCAAATGGCTACCATAAAACCCACCAACTTCATGGAATAAGAGGATTCATTTCTGCTAACATTTCGGGAAACAAAACCTCTAGCCATAGAGGCAGAAACAAGCTTATAGAAAGTTAAAGATGTATTGAATATTTTAGAATAGTTCAGTTGGAAGGGATCTGCAATGTCCAACTAGTCATCTAGTCCAACTGCCTCCTCTGGACCTACCACTACCTCTTCCCAAAACCAAGATGTCAAGAACTACACATTCAAGGTGCAAAAATCCTAAATCAATAAATTGAAAAAATATTCTCTGAAATTCCTGCTTTAAGGATTAAGCAATTTCATTTTAGAAATTGTACTTTTAGGAAGACAATGCCTGTAAACAGTTAACAATTCCCTTTTTTACTCTTCTACATTATTCCACCGTGCCTCCTAACCAGCACTACAAGCATGGTACTCCGGCCTTGCTCAATAATGAGGCCATTTGACAGTGTATATGCTCCTATCTTGCTACCCTCTTTTCTGAGGAAAAGGATAAAGACTGTATTTACAAATATCTGGACTTTTGAACAAAAACAAGGGAACAGCAGTACTCCAGACTAGCTGTGTAAGCAAACAATTAGTTTGTCACTGAGAGAATTCCGATTTGTAAGAATATTGTTTTGCAGCTCTTTTTGGCTTTGCTCTTTGACACTAATGTTGTTTTCTAAAGATGCCAAAAGGAAACACCCCCACCCCTGTTCACAGTCAAGTAAGCTCTTCCCCCCCAAAAAATCACTTGAAATGACATTACATACACACACTCCAGCGCTAAACTGGCACAGCTTCCTGGCCTTAAAAACCAAGGTTCTGTTACATATGCCTTTATCAACAAGAGAGCTGCACAGAGCCATAGAAAAACTAGGGTTAGATGGGATCTGTAGAGTCCCCTTTCAACTTCCCATCTAGTTCCAACACCTGCTTAAAACTGGGCTAATTCCAGAGTTCAATAAAGAAACCCAAAATTGTCCAGTTGAGCTTTGAGCATATCTGATGTGAGGGTGATCTGGCTGTGATACCTGTCACCCCACTGACTGCCAGGGTTGATTCAGCTGACCTTCCTCCCTCAACACTCCGTGTGCGCCCCTCCTGTTTGTCAGTCAAACAGGACAACCTGCCTGATAGAGATGGTCCCACTCTATGATCTCAGGATGGAGACACCCAAAGAAGGATACAAGCCTCTCTGGGCTTCTCCTTTATTCCCCCTTGCCATGAACATTTTTTCTTTGTAACCAGTCAGAACTACAATAAAATCGTTACTCCGGTGGTTCCCATTACTACACCAAGGTCTTGCTCCTAAAAGCACTGGTTCCAGTCCTATCACTGGGCTCCTCTGAGAAAATTTAGGTTTTACTTTCTCTGTAGCTATGAATTAGGCAGTTGAAAACAGCAATGAGATCTTATCTCCAGGTCATTGATACCCATTTTATCTTCAGAAGTCCTGTGCTGGGCAGTTTTCCAGCTCCATTCTCCCAAATGGTAAACAAGAGTAATCCTTTTCACCGATTTGCTGGCTCCATTCTTGCTGATGAAGCCAAGACCTTGGCCTTTAACATTGCAAGGGCACAGAGCTGACTCAGCCTAGTGTCCACAAGTTTAATTTTCTTCAAAAAAAACAAAAACCAAAACCAAACAAAACGCACACACGCACACACACAAACCACCCCAAAAACAAAGCAACCACAAACACAACCCACACATAAAGCTGCTCCCAGCATACACTGCTATCTGGAGGCTGTTCTAAACAAGGCACATGTGTCTTCACTGAACCTCAGGAGGTTCTGTTTGCCCATTCCTCCTGCTTGCTGAGCTCCCACCTAATCACAGGCTGCTGTGCCATCAAACAGTCTCCTGCCTTTGGTGTCATCTGCAAACCTGGTAAGGATGATCTTCATCCCATCATCCGCATCAATGAAAAAAGCACTGAGTAGGATGAACATCCAAGAAGCCCCACTGACACATGCATTACGACCTTCAAAGAATCACTTAGAGTGTCCAGGCTGTCACTATTAAGTAAAAAATGAGCAATCAGAATACACTTTACAGTACACAGTATATCTTTGCCTAAGCACACAGAGTTGGAAGGCCCTGCACTGTTACAGGTATGAAAGATTATGACTAGCTGACTATCATGGTAAATTCACTGTGTAAAAAACACAGGGGTTTTACTCAAATGAAGTGCTCAATACCGTAAATTCAAAATTAACAATCAACTGCTATTTTTTATCTGTATAACCAAATATTGTGAGTTGGTGCAGTGAAATTGCCAGTGTACAGGCAAGGCTGCCTGTAACTACCATAACACAGGAATTGTGCATACAGGCCACACAGTCCTAAGACGAGGAATGAGGAAACCAAAAAGCCTCACCCAAATCTAGCTGAAAGGATGGTCCTAGACCCAGATAAACTACTTGGCACTGAAATACTAAATCTTTGGAAAAGGGGTACAGTTTTGGCCCATGTTTGAGTTCTTTAACACACCAACAGTAAAAGTCAACTAAGAATGATGAGATTAGGAGTGATGGGGCTTCACACCTCACTTCATTGCACTGAGACACTGAGCAACAGCAGCAATGCAGAGCAGCACTGTAGCATCCTTGAATCGCACGAACATATTGAAACACAGCATCCCCAGCCTACAGGTGAAGAGAAGATGGTGATCTGACCTAAAACAGCAAGAAGAAACAGAGGATGTAACTGCCAGCAGCCATAGAGGCACATGGCTGCACAGAACAGCAAGACCACACGCTCCTGTGCTCTTCTGTAAGTGTACATATAGCTTTTGGTATCTCTTCAACTCCCAGTTTAACAAGACACACAAGATTAGCACGAAAACAAACACTAGGCAGCAAGCCTTTTACTGCAGTAAAAAGACACTGGCTTTTTGTCAGCATGAAGCAAGTCAAGATCCTTCAATACAGGTTAGCAAAGACAAAGAAATTTCTCATGTGTTTTTTTTTTCTTTTAAATAAGAATAAACAATAAAATTCAGAGTCTTAAAAACATGACTGGATTTGGCTGTATGCTCTGGCATACACAAGAGCAAAAAAACCTTAATGTTATTGGATAATGAATTGCAGAGGGACTCTACTAAACCAGTTGGATATTCTACCTCTGCCACCAACTTCCTATGAGAACCTTGTTAGTTCTTCTAATGCCTTCATTCTCTTAAAACAAAACTGATTATACTTTCCTTCCTCACATAACAGATTATTTCATTAATATTTGTTAGATGCTGATTATACAAAATGCAGTTAAGTACATAAGAATAGTTTTCTTTCTCGAGATCTCACATAATTCTCCTGAGAGAATTAGGAATGAGAGTCCTCATTCCTAAAACTCATGCTAGCCTCACAGATCAACTACTCCATGGAAGATGCTCCAAGACAAGCTACCAAACAAAGCTACAGCCAGACACCAGAATACTGCTAATTTCACAGTCTTGAACATTTGCCTTGTTCCCAAATAACCTACAGCTGGGTCAGCTAAAAGGCCTTTAGAGAGCACAGCTGCCCTTTTTCTCACCTCCTGCCACAAAAGCTGAAACCCAGTTTCCTTTTTTTTTGTCCATCCTAGAAGTCAGGCTTTCCAAGATACAGTAAGAAACTCCACATGGAGAGCCAATATTTATCAGGTCATCTCGCTTTAGGGGTCCAGGTGTTCTCAGACTACCTAAATAAATCATGTTTCATTGCTTACTAGAGCATTGTAATTTTACATAGGAAGGAAAAAAAGAAAACAAGCCCTAGTGGAGGAAGGGGGACTAACAGCTTATTTCCATGCTAAACGTTGATGCAGGTGACTACTGCCTTGTTTAGTATAAGCAAGTACTACAGATTTATCAGACAATTTCCCTTTTTTGTTTCCCTAAACAATGAAAAGTACAAGCATCCTCAAACTACCTGTACTGACCAAGGAAATGAGTTACGCAAGAAGCTTAATATCCAAATGAATTAGGATAAAGCTAAAGCTGCTGCAAACACATGCCATAACCAAGGAATCCTGGAGGTAATTCAGCTCTCATCCCACCACCTATAAATTATTACCATTCCCACCATTTTAAGTTTTAGACTTTCTCTCAGTACTAATGGGTTACTCCAACTGACACAGAAACATCTGGAAATCACAAAAAAAAACCCCTCTCTATCTTTAAAAATCTCATCAATTAGGGTTTAATTAAACCATGAGCAGCATTTGAATTCCAGTATCTGCACCTTTTTTTATCCCCTCCAGATTTTGAAGTGCTCAATAATGGATCTCTAGTAATAGAAGAGCCACATGGCTCATTAATTTCAGCAAAACAAGGGTGCCAGTCAATTCATGCCTACAAAAAGTGCTAGGGTGTAATTCTCTCATTCCTGTTACATGAGAGTGGAGAAAACACTTCCTAACGTGGCTTATGTGTGTGGAGAGTGGCTACACCTCTGACCTGAAGACAACTGAGGGAGGGTCCATGAGGGGAGAGGCTTCCTGCCTGTTACAAGACGGCTGGAAAAACGCTTTGAGCCATATTCAACTCAAGTTACAGCCAGGCTTTCCCTACCTCCCACCTGAGTGCAAACTCCCTTCATGACTGCTTGGGCTACTCTCTCCTGAGCAAACACCACACCTGTATCCCATGGTTTCCACACAACAAAACACATCTCAACTCCACACACCAAAAGCTCTGCTTCCTCAGCCCGCTTAGGTCGGGTACCTGCATCTGCCGACACTCTGGGCTTGGCAGCTGCTGTACAGCTTGTGTTTAGGGTTTTTTGCTTTAGAACAGCAATTATTTCGAGCATTTGACAGGTGCAAAGCTAAGAAACCTCCTTTGTTTCTCCTGATCTGTAGATAGTTAACCCCCACTGTTTAAACTTTAACTCGTGAAAGGTGAAACAGATTTTTCTTTCATTGTTCAAGCTCAATGAGCCTTCCACACTGACATGCAACTGAAGCAGAAAAAGCCCAAAACATATTAAATGTTGTCCTTACAACTACTGAGGTAAGTGTAACAAGTAGTAGTTAATTTTTCTGATTATAGCTAAGCCATAACCATCATCTCCATTTCCAAAGTGGCAGTGATGAATGACTGGGGGTTTTTATCAACTTCATCCTTAAAAATAAGGTGACTGTTTTAAAAGTTCAAGAAACACCCAGAATCCATTGCACCTTCTTTAACCATTTTATAATCTTCAAGGACCAAAAAAACTAGCTTTGCAGACACACTTCAAGCCACTGTGGCCATAGCTGTTCCTGAGCAATGTCAGTTGGCCAGCCTATTCATTAGTTATAATGAAACACCATTTAAAAATGCCATTTGTTGAGCTTTAACTATTCCACTCGGTTATGAAACTGCCCCAGAAGGCACAGTTATTTCCTCAAGAAACCATTAACATTTGGTAAACAAAGTGTATCTGGTAACTACACCTCCATCTGCAAGAACATATACAACCTCCACTATCTCCCTCCACCACCTGTCAAACCTTTGGGTTCACAGGTCACTGGGGTGTGTGGATGCAGAGCAGGAGAGGCCAGAGAGACTCTGACATCTCTGCAGCTCTTGGCCTTCTTCCTTGTGGAAATATAATTATTCTATTAGTGGTCATTTAGAAACAACTTTGGGATTACCAGACTCAAATGTTTGACTACTTGGCTGTTGTGTTTTTCAGATTGCTTACAAACAGTATTCTACCAGTTGGCCAATACCTTATTTTTCAGCTCAAAACCCTTCCCCTCCAGTAGACTGTAATTTCTAGAGTATCTGATTAATTCTGGAAACTCCAGCACGAAATCCTACCTATGAAATCACAGTTTTCTAACTTAGAAAACGATGCACACAAAATTGTGGGTAGAACACACTATTTGGGTTTCAAAGTCAAAGACTCAAAATGCAGAAATGCCAGAGGTTGCCCCCACACATTAATACTTCCTCCTGGTGCATTTGTAACACAATTATTTACACAGGCTCATAAATTTCCCCATGATTCCCATCTCATCCCATGCTGGATAAGATCAATTTTCACTGTCTATGTAATGAGGGCAACTGTACTTTCTACAATCTTTTTAACAGTCATAGCAAACATAATTTAGCGATCTCCAGAAGAAGAAAACATGATGTCCTAGTGAAGATCCCTGATTATCCCCCAAAGAAACCCCAAACCCCCATAACAACAACCACAACAACCAAATAACAACAAAACCAGAAACCCACCGACAACCCAGTTTGGAAGGATGCTCTTGCTCCAGAATTCATTTATACTTGCAAATTGTACCTATATTCCATTTAGAACACACTGCCCTGGGTGGAGCCTGTCTGACTTGCAGAAGCAGCTTTCACCAAGAGGCTCTGGGCCTGGAAGGTCACAGCTACAGCTTAAGGTTCAAAAGCAAGAAACCTGCAGGAGTAACACATCAGATAACTGAGCTTGGAAGGTCCCTTGACCCTATTCCCACTTACTCAGTTTCCAAATATTAAGAAACAAAGAATACCATGAAGCTCTGACCACAGAGAATCGTGTGAAAATAAATTAGACCATTTGTGTAAAGCAGTTGCATACTACAGGGATGGGAATTACAGAAAANTGTGTCTAATTTATGTCTAAATGTCTAAACTGCTGTGTAAAGCAGTTGCATATTACAGGGATGGGAATTACAGAAAAACCATACAAACATTAAAAATCATGCCTTCTGCAAGAGTTTGCAAGTTTCAAAAAGTATCAGATACCAGTAAATAGCACCTGAAAACGTGCCATGGAGGTTGCATCACAGCACTGAAAATGGCACTAGCCTTTAGCAAACACCAGCAAGTAATCACTGAGTAAGAATTGTCACGAGGTAAAAAAACAAGGCTGCATAGCTGTTCTCGGTATTGAACTTCATTTCTGTGTGATTGATTCTGCAAATTCAGTAATACTTTTTATAGTTCTACATCTGCAACTATGAGAGAAAGGAATTGCCACCAATACAGAGTTAAGGCTGCAGAGATAGCTACTGACCAAAGCTTTAGGTCTGAAATTATACAACAGATTTCTAGTTATGACACCTACAGAGTGACCTCAGTCCTTCACTTTACAGACTTTCATTCCCTTTATTGTGTTTTATGGAAGCCTAAAGAACTGCTTGAAAGAATGGAAGAAAACTGACTACAGATTTTTCCTCTGCTAAATCTGATGTAGGTACAGTAACAGGTCTTAAACCATCAGAAAAGTTTTTGTTGAGCCAGGGGCAGAGTAGTTTTCAGCTCAAGAGACTCCGGGCAAAAGGGTGGTGCCACAGTAAAACACTTCAAGAGTAAAACACAATTACTTTGGTTTGGGTTTTTTCTCTCCCCCTAAGTCAAGCTGTGTCTAACAAAGCAGCCATTCACATTCCTATTTCAAATTTACTCCCCTGTTTTTCTGTATTTTTACATGCTGAGTTTTATGTTGTTTAAAGAGCTCCCCTATGACGTAACAGAAGGCATGAAATACAAATAGAAAAGAAACACTTTTATTAAAATGTTTGTCCACACTTGATTTTTTAAAACTATTAGATATTTAGCTAAAGATCTGGTAAAAACCTGCCTCAATGCATTTTATGGGAAGAGTTACAAGGAAAATCACCTGCTCGTTTGTGGTCACACACACAAAAAATATCTTTTACCAATACATCAAAGGTAAAAACCAGTTCTTATTCTGATATCCATCATGTTTGAAGAAACTTATCCTCAAAGAATGCATAGAAGTTTACAGATTTACCATATTCAATGTAAAGCAAAAGTCTTTCCTTCTCTAAGCCCACCACACATAAAAAATTTACCAAAAAAATAGTGCAATTACTAACAAGACAAAGCAAACTACATGAGATTTGCAAGAAAATGTAAAACTTACCCAAATAATTGGTACCACAGAAGAAACTATCACAATCTCTCTAGTATTCCTGTTAAAACACATGTTCCATGGTTGCTACTTACATAACTCAGCGTCAGTAAAGAACATCACAGACAGTGGAGACCTAACATTTTTCACATAAATATATTCCTGGAATCACCTGACATCCATCACCTTGGCATGAGATAAACACTGATAAACCAGGGCACCTGCTTCACCTTCCACAAACCAAAAAAAAAAAAGATTTTGCTTTTAATTTGACAGGACAGTTTAAGGCTAATTTTGCCAGTGTTTCTGAATTACTGACAGTCATGGGAACTTATGAGTTAAGGAGCAGAAGGTTTGCTGCACCTTTGGAGGAAATTTTACCTTGAGGCCAGAAACGGAGTTGTTAAATACATCAGCAATTTACCCTGACACCACTTTATGTCAGGAAGTAAGGTTGTATCAAATATACCAGGCCTCTCTAGAAGTGACTAAATGGGGATTTTTCAATGTCTTGCTTCCAGTCTTTACTAAGGAACATCTGTAAGCTATCTGGGATTCCTTTGCATAAGTGAGCAAACAGGATGGAACAGCTCAGTGCCAGGAAGTTTCATGAGCAGTCTCCAAGTATTAACATCAAAGATTAGATCAACACAGAGTAACAACTTCAATTCGGCATTAGGGCATAGGTGTAGCACTTCCTAGTGGACTTTGTATACATCTTATCAGTATTCCTTCCCCTCTGTATTTTGAATATATTTTCAATTGAGAGTTAAACAAGGATGCAAATTTCATAATGACTCCCAACGCAGTAACCCCTAACAACAAAAATCATGTATATGTTTATGGGAAAATATTTTGAGTATGAATTTGACCTGCAATTTATGTTTCACACATGACTTCTCTGGAAATTGCCATAACAAAGTGCTAATTGTAACTGCTGACAAAGCTACCCATGTTTCCTACTGCTGTGGCTCTTATCACTCCAATATCTCCTTTTGTAAGGCCACCAGGTAAGTCTGGAAGGTGCAGTGGGAAGGTCTTTGGTCTCTTCAGTAGTAACTCCTTAGAGTCAGAGTTACAGTCACGTAACTTCCACAGAATAAAGCTTGCACTACACCCATAAAGAAGTGGAAGCCAGACGCAACCACTCTGCTTAAGAATGTAATGCCTTAGTCCTTCCTAGTGATACCACTTTTGATAGAAAAAGTAAAATTTTGCTTTCAAAGAGACATACAACAATATCCTTAGGTAATATAAAGCTAGCACATAACCAGGAACCTTAACAGAGATATATATATACACACAGAAGCATTTTTTTAATATATATTACATATAAAAACATTTTTAAGTAATATACAAACCTGCAGTGCTTCATGTAGCGGTGTTTATTCTAATTGCAATATTACAAGTACAGAAGAACTTGGGGATTGGAACTAGGTGATCTTGAAGGTCCCTTCCAACCAGGCCATTCATGATTCATTCTAAGAAGAGGGTGGTTTGTTTGTTGTTTGTGTTTGTTGGTTCTGGGTTGTTTGGGTTTGGGGTTTTTTTGGGTTCTCCACCCCACAGCTGCCAAATGCTGTATTCCTCTGCAGACAGCTATGGACATTATGAATGCACAGATCAGCACAACCAGCCCATGCTTATGTGCAGAGAGAGTAAAGCAACAAATAAAGTCTACTTAAAATACATGAGGAACTATTTTTTTGCACACACAGTAGCAACAAGGAAGTTGGATAACCTACAGCAGTGAAGAGGGAATATTTGTGTTAGCCATTGCTTTGCTATGGGGGACAGTGCAAAACATAACCCACTCTGATAAGGACAACAGACAAGAGACCTTAGGAATTACTGATCCATTCTTATATGTTTCAGTCGTACTTATTTAACTTCTCAACCCACATGGATGTTAATACCGATGAACAAAATAATTCAACATAATTATATCAGATATCAAAAACTATAAACAAACTTTTTTGGCTTAAGTTAATTTTAAAGAAATATTTAAACAGCTTCAGGAATTTAATTAAGGCATTTTGTTTAAACATACTAAAGGAAAGCAATTGTCCTATGCTATTTTTGAGTATTTTCTTGTTCTCCATCTATGATACAAACTCCTTACAATCCAGATTTAACCTAAGCCTTCCTAATACCTGGGTTCATCTTGTAAAGCCTTTGGAATCCTAGGAGACAAAGTACCAGAAACAATGTTAAGGTATTTAACAAGGCACAGCTGCCTTTGAACTACCTATGTTCTCAGCTCTCCTTTCAATCTTAAGGACAGGTTATACAGGATGAGAGCAATGGCCTTGTAGAACAGCTCAGTAAGAAGAGGTCCAGAAGCAGAGCTGTTCATCTGTGGGCATGGAGAGCTGTTTTTAACTGAAGATGACTGCTTTATTTCCATACCTGTCTCAGAGTTCTTGGACAGTTAACTGAGATATACAAATACTAGAAAAATCATTTTCACTGCTGGTATAACTCGAGTTCACCAACCCCAGCTAATAAAACACCTTTCTTCCCCCTCACCTGCAGGAATGTCCTGGAAAACAGCCCTACTTGTAAGTATGCAGCTATGAAACAGTATGAGTTTTTCCAAAATATAATCATTTTCCCCAGAAGATCTTTCATCAGGTTTTGCTGCACTATTATTGCAACAATGTGCCATTAATTCCTATGTGGGATCCAGTGTATTAGTGAAAGATTAAGTGAAATCACTTTATCTTGTATCTAATAAGAGGTTCTGCAAATACACTCAACTTGGATTTCAGGTTCCAATTCAGACAGAGTCTTCCCTGTCTCTTAAAAGCAAACACCAAGAGAGACATGCTACAACTCTAACAAATCAGCTTGTAATAGCTACTAGCCATGCTTGCCTTTTGTATGCATTCACATAGAAATATATATTCTTCCTCAGAAATGCAAACTGAATCCCTGTGCAGTTGAATAAATGATGGTTGGGCTAATGGTTCAGTGTGTCCACATCACTGCTATAGATAAGTATCCTTATAAAAAAGTAAAGCCAACCAAAGGAAAAACAACAACACCCCAGGCCAAATTTATGCTGGGTCAGTAACAAAACCTCTTATTATGCAACTTCAGATCTCAATGCTGAGAAAAAGGTAGCCTTGTTAAAACATACTGCAAGATTCTCATTATCATTCAAGTCAAAGTAAGAAAAAATATTCTTACTAAAAAGGTTTGCCTCTTCCTATTGGAAACATATCAAAATTAGAAACCAAGAAAAAAAGCATTACAAATCAGCACTGGAGAAGTAAAAAAAACCCCTCAAACAGTGATGCAATGATTTTCTATTTCAAACCTCAAATCCTCAGGACAGTAGGCAAAGGTTAACAAAAGAGCACCAAGGCTGCAAACAGGTGCATGTCCCTATCAGGGAAGACAAAGATGGGAAAGGAACCTGTAGGAACATCAGCCACAACTAAAGCTACTTGAAGCATATTTTGAGAAGACAAAACAAAGCTGCTCCCTCTCTCCATCCTGCTACCTGCCATCAGCCCATGAGGCCACAAAGCAAAACCACGTCTCTGGCAGAGGGTGAAGCCGGTAGCAGCTGCATTACCACAACAGCTCCAGGAGGGAGCAGTGGAAAGAGAAGAGAAATGGGGCAACTCAGTGTGTTCTCTTCACATGGAAATATTGCACCAAGCAGTGATTCCCAGCTGGAAACCTTAGTTATGTAAGTAATATCATTTAGGACATTAGAGGAAGTCAGTTACAGCCCATTCTCCTCAATCCAAACATACTCCCTGACCATTTTCTTAGAATATGACAATGTCATCTTAGCATGTGGTTTCTGAGCAATAGTCACAAGAAATTCAAGATCAGCACACTGCATCTCAGCCACAGCACCAGTAAAGAATCACAGCAACAGAGTGCGCAATACCTGGCTTACTCTCGTTAAATGTCCTTCCTACAAGAATTGTAATATGTTAAGTAGCATTTCACAACAGCTTAGCTTAAAAATTTTGCAACAAGCATGCTTCACTGGTGTGTTTTGTGAAATACAAATGGAAACCACAAAACCAAGAGCATGCACTGCTTGCTGTAAAAACTGTGAACTGTTGACTTAAAAAACATGTTGCTCAAGAGATATTTTAACACTGCATTATGCCGTTAACACTGAAAACCAATGTATTTCAAATATGAAGTAAATAATCCCTTTCCTAGTGAGAAGAAGCCAAGAGCGACTTGGGGGTGCTGCTGGATGAAATACTGGACTTCAGTCATCAGTGTGTCCTTGCAGTCCAGAGAGCCAGTTGTATCCTGGGCTGCATCCAAAGCAGTGCGGGCTGCAGGGCAAGGGAGGGGATTCTGCCCCTCTGCTCTGCTCTGGTGAGACCCCACCTGCAGTGCTGCATCCAGCTCTGGGGTCTCCAGCACAGGAAGGACATGGAGCTGTTGACGTGGGTTCAGAGGAGATAACAGAGATGATCAGAGGGCTGGAGCACCTCTCCTATGAGGAAAGGCTGAGAGAGTTGGGGTTGTTCAGCCTGGAAAGAAGAAGGCTCCAGGGAGGCCTTTCAGTACGCAGTGAGGGCTTATACGAAAGATGGGGACAGACTTCGGAATAGGGCCTGTTGTGATAGGACAAAGGGTAATCGCTTCAAACTAAAGAGATTGTCTAGAGAGGTGGTGGATGATCCATCCCTGGAAACATTCAAGGCCAGGCTGGACAGGACTCTGATCTAGTTTAAGATGTCCCTGTTCATTGCAGGAAGGGGGTTGGACGTGATGACCTTTAAAGGTCCCTTCCAACCCAGACCATTCTGTGATTCTGTGATAGTGAATTCTACAAAGTTACCACATTCTGAAGCTCCAGGTTTACCATACATTGAATTTATATCAGTTCAGGACTAAATTAGAAGCAACTCTGCTGAGCCATAGACAGAAGGTCAAAACAAAGCCTGTGCAAAAACATGTTTTACCTGGTTTCTAGAATGCTTGAGTATATTACATCCATGCATACATAAATAGTCAAATTCACAGGTTATAAATGCAATTGCAAGCTATAGGACCAAAAGAGGCCACATAAACTTCATATGTCTAAAAACAAAATAACCACAGCTTCCACTTCGCATGTAAAAGTTCGTCCATTTCACAAATCCTTCCATTTTTGGTCTTTCCCTTTGAGCAGCTTAAATGTCTTTGCTGGTTCAGTCCAGCACAGTTCATATCACTAAGCTAGCAAATGTGTCCAATACTGGCTAAACAAGAGAGCTCCTACTAATAGCAAGAAATAAAATATGAAAAGAAGCAATATCTGAGAGAAAAATTTCAAGTTCAGATATTATATATTAAAAAGGCAGTATCTGAAGCTAAGAGCAATCTGAAGTAAAAATTCCATGTCCTGCAGCTTTCCTCACGTAAGAAGTTTCACAATCTGGATTCAGGATTCTAATTAAACATGGTATTCTCTTCTGAAAGAATGTGAAAGAAAATTCTTCATTGTATTTAGGATACAGCCATCGTCACATCTTTTCTGTCTCTAAATAACATTTTTCACTCATCTTCATTTTTTGCAGTTGCAGCCATCGATTTTACAGCTCCACAAAGTAAATGTTCCTATCTGACGACTGCTATAAGGTAAAAGCATACAAACTAGACATCTATTACGAAAATGGGCTACATTAAAAAAGCACAGGGAGAGACAAAATAAAAACTGCAGGCATATGAAGTACTTAGGAAAAAGAATCCATGCTACCCAATTGGATTGAGGTAATCAGAGACTGCTTCTACAATGAGTTTTGCTGTATTTTAGACAATTTTATTTAACACTGTACTTTTGTAAAAAAATAGTCTCTGCCTCTTCACTGAGTTTCCCTTGAGATTATGCTAATAAAATATAATAGACCCAAGGAAAACAATAGTTTTTTTCCTACTTGGAGTAAACACATATAAAATTTCTTGGTGAGTATTTGTGTTATGTTGGTAGCTGGAGGCACTAACAAGGGTCAGTTTCCATCGTGTTGTGAGCTGTAAAACCAATACATGAAAAAAGCTGACTATTTATCCTGTTAAAAGTAGTTACCAGACATTATCTCTTAGGAAAGTTTCGAACTCAAACACATATTTGGAATGAAACAGTTCTGTGGTCAACTGTGTCTTGCTGTTGGCCTGTGTTTCTACCTTTTTTTTTCACTGAAAGCTAAAAAGAAAATTTCACAAGTAAAGGAAAAATTCTGGATAAAAAGTTAAATTCAAAAGAAACAGTTGTCCATGCTCGTGTCCCTCCCAAGAGTAGTGCACCAAGGGTCAAGTCAGCAGCTGAGGTGTGCAATGCCAAATGTGAACTGCTGTACTGCACTGGTAGTATCCCACCTTGCCTTGAGTAAATGTGCCACAATAAAACTCAGCATACCATCAATCTTTGCATGTTAAACAGAGACGGGAATTACAACGGGACTCAGTGTAAAAAACAAGAGCTTTGTTGAATACACACAAAACAGAAGAATCCCCAACACTATTTTTGCTCTGTGTGGGTTAGCATCTAACAACCACAGGACAAATACTTACAGAAGTATGAGAGAAGATGCTTTTGACACTCAAGCTCACCTGATTAAGCAAGCCTTCTCTGTTTTAGGACAAACACCCATAAAGTATTAGCAGACAATCTTTTGAACCAAAACCAAATAAAATCATACTCGTCAGTAATGACAAGTTTAGATCATGTTGATTTTTGCATTAGTCCTGCTACACCAAGTTTCTGCATGTTTTCCTGTGCTCCCTCCCTAGGAAAAGTCAGGCCTGTTAGGACAACAGCCAACATGCAGCTAATTAGATAAATAGTCAAAGCTACCAACCACCTGCTTCCAGCACTCAAAGCATTAACCTCTTCTGCTCAATTCATCTGTCTGAAAAGGTAAAACAAAACACCTGTCAACATAGGGGGTCATATAATATGCAAAACACTGATTCTGTAAAGCTCATATAACCCATCCTAAAACCAGCTAACAAGAACTGCTATTTGTATTACTGAATCACCCTTTCATCATTCTACTGTATTTCATATATACTGGTCTACTGGTTAAAAGCTCAAAAGAGCAAAAGGAAAACAAATAAAACCAATAGAACATTCCATTCTTTTTCACCTCTTATGACTGTACTTTCTGTATGCAGGCAAACCCAAACCAAGCAGAGCTCTATCCTGATCCTGTCCCACGTCATTTCAATGCATGTCAGTTAATACTACGTCGTCTCTCAGTAATGCTATTGCTTATTTAAGGCAAATCTAAAATCTCTTAGTATCTCCTGTACTTTTTAGTGCTGGAGCAAGTAATTTGGTTACCTCTCAAGAAGAGAAAGAAACAAGAAATTCCCCAACAGATGGGAGGTGAATGTCACACGGCAGAAGCAGCAAGAATTCCAACTGCACATCCCCATATTAATTGCAACACAAAGTTCACCTTCAGTAGTCCACTACTGGGCACAGTCTGCTTGGATAAGTCATAAATACTGTTCCAAGGACAAGAAAGTGTACACAGCCTACTGTCTGAAGTAATAAAAAGACACACTACAGTGTCTCAGACTGCTGCTGTTTCCAGCAGTTGTCCACTATCTCACCACCGTTTGAATCACAAGCTCCTCAGGAATTGTCACCAGCTCTTTGCTTTGGCAAACTCCATAGGGGCACTTTCCATCTGAAGGCATGCTGACTTACAAACTGTTAATATTCTGATTCCATTCATATTCCTTAAATTCACATACACAGTGGAGGATTTTATTCTTTTGCACATCACAACCCAAACTAGACTTTTAAAGTCTTTATTTAGTAGCCTACTTTTTGAACTGAGAACAGAAAGCATTTCAATCCAGTAAGGACAAACTAGAAGTTAAGGTGCTAATCTGCAGTGTGAGTTAAATCAAGGGAGGAACTTGGTCATGAGAAATCATTGTCCCCATCCAGTTAAAACAGGCAAGACATTTCAAATAGCTTTTAACATGTTTTTCATGCACGTGCCCATAGTTTTGCTCAAATGTCTCCAATCCCTCAAAAGGCCTCTTCTTTAAAGCCCTTGATTAAGTAACAAAACAAACCTGAAACTTCTGGCCCAAAACAGTACCTCCATCTTCCTGATGGTTTCTGCTGTATCTGTCCCTGGTCTGGGCAAAGAGGGGGCACCAGCACTAAGAGCCCAAGAGAACAGCCCATCCCCAAAGTAAGCATATGGCAGAACAGCATGAGAAACACTAAGAAAGCCCAATACTTACTTTTGCTAATTTTATTAACTCTGTCCGGAGAGGTTTCCTAAAATTATGCAATTTGACCAAGTCTGAGAGGAGGGGGAAGAACTATTTTGGTTTTTAACTGAAGATAACATCAGCATTTCAGTCTGAAGAGAATTAGATGTCCTTTTCAGTGTTGCTCATTTTCTTAAAACAGGCTTCAGATGGTTATACAGGTATGCAAGTTCTTGTTCTAAAATGCTGAAAAAAGACCAAGTGGCAGGACCCAAGGCAATGGCATGAAGCTGTGTCAGGGGAGGTTTAGGCTGGATATTAGTAAAAGGTTCTTAACCCAGAGGGTGGTTGGGCACTGGCACAGGTTCCCCAGGGTAGCGGTCAGAAGACCAAGCCTGACAGAGCTCAGGAAGTGTTTGGACAATTAGGGACTCTTGGGGTGTCCTGTGCAGGGCCAGGACTCGATGATCCTTATGGGTCCATTCCAGCTCTGGATATTCTGCAATTCTATGGTATCTGTGTCTCCATTCTGGTTGACAAGGAGAAAGGTGAAAGCATTACTCCATGAACTACCAGGAGAGCTATACTTTTTAAATCAGAAGTCTTCCTTGTTTACCCCTATCACTGAAGTGTAATGGTTGATTGCATTTGTTTGCAAAGGAAAGTGTATCTTGTATGTTTAGCAACGAACTTAACTGATACTCAGTGCCTGTAAACACTGCCTGTGAAGCACCAGTGCTCCTGGAGCCTACATAGCTGGGGACCTGTAACTACAGCCTCATCCAAAAGTTCAAATACAGATACATGAAGTCATGAAATAGCGTTGGCCTCTCCTGTCCTGGCAATATTTTCTTCTCTAAAATAGTGATCAAATGTACATCAGTCCCTAATGATCTGGCTCAAGACATGAAGAGTATCTAAAAGCTAATTAGCCCACTAAAGCATCTGAGGCTTAATCAGCACTGTGCTAACATCTCAAAGCATCAGTATCATGGAGTTCTTAAAGCAGTCCCAAATGCGTTCATATCAGAACAGAAAAGATTTCTAGAACCACATTTAGAAGTTGCTTTTAACAGGTGCTGTTCTCGTACTTTTTTTTTTAACCTTTTAAAATATTAAACTAAAGTGCACACAAGTTTATAACCCAGGCTTTTGCAAATCTCTGCAAAACGTGGCCATGTAACAAGCAGTCCATAATCCTTTTATCTTCTAAATACTATGCAATGGAAAGCACTCCGTTCTATATGGTGTGCTTTTTCTCTGCATTTTATAACATCATGTCAACCAGCTTTTAACATTCTCTTTTACAGCAGAGATGAGTGCAAGAAAAAGAACACACTCAAATGCAGCTAAAAAACTTCCACTAACAAACATCATTTAAATCACAGAATTCTTCACCAACATCTATGTCTTCCATCAGCTTAAGACACTAAAAGGCATGGATGACAATATTCAGTAAGTTTTAAAAGAAGAAAAAATACTTACTGGATTGGTAAGGTTTTAAATAAAGACTTCAGTTTAATAACACTTTTGTTCTACGCCTATAAAATCCTTCTGCAGCATTTGGAAGCCAGAAAGTGTTTGGAGTCAGCTATGCTCCTTGGTAAAGCTTGACCAACTATTTAACTGTGAAACTGATATTGCTTAAGCTGAGTAACGTTAACTGGTAGAATGAACATTTTAAGAATTCATTGTTTTGTAATATGGATGGGCACAGCCGTACAAAAAACAAACTCTCAGATGCTCAAGTAGAAAACCCTTCTAGAAATTTTTGCCAGGAAAATGCAGAAGCTCAAAAAAAAACCCCTCATCTGTTGAACATAAGAGAAATATTCAGTGTTTTCAACTAACTAATTTGTACACATTACATCAAAGATTAGAGCACTTCCTGAGAAAAAATTATTTCTTTACGAAACAGGATGAGCACCAAAACTAATTCTAAAATTAATTTTGGTTAATGGTGTGTGATTGCTGAGATCTTAAGAGATCTCCTACATCTGTAAACATGTAAATGTTGTGCCTAAATCTGTTCCAATCAAGGTTTTGATGAAGCAACTTCAGCAGCCACCTAAGCTTCTCTAGCTGTTCTTAGAAAAGAACAGTGGTTTTAAATTCTAGTTAATTGATTTACAGCCTCCACTCAAAACCAAGTAACTCCTGTTTGTCTGGGGAAGGAGTTCCTCTTGCAGTGTGAATATAGCATAAATCTTGAATACAAGCACTTCATCAATCTGTGTCAGCCTTTCGTCCTGGCAAAAGGCAAGGCTTCCACCAACATTATCTAGACTAGTTTAGAGAGTCTGAGCAAGGAGTATTATTGGCAAAAGTCTTAGGGAAAAAAAATCAAGCACCAAACTTCCTCCCACTCAATGAAGTTTGCTTTGTGGGCATTTTTACTTCGGCGAATTCAGCTCTTCCTCAGATTTCTTCAATACAAGTGGAAAACAGCAGTACCCCTACCTACAATTCTCAGTACTGCCCTGTTACCTTAAGTACTCCGACACGAACACCAAAACTCATGGCAACACACTATTTCTGTAAAATGCAATAAACAGCCAGGCTATGACACTCATCTAATAAACCTACACCTGGTGGAAGTGATCTTCTTATGCTAACAGGATGTATAAAATCAAGAGCTTTGAAATACTTATATTTCCTTTTCTGGAAGTACATCACAGCTTATATTTTATTGCATCAACAGTATAAACAACTGTAAATCACAGTCTACTTCTACACTGGAAATGTATTAGTAACAGCAAAAGGATTAATGCTGCGTTAAAGAAAGTGATAGCCCTGCACAGTGTGCAAGTTTTCATTTTGCTCAATTTGCAAAATGCATCATATAAATTACATTCATAAATGTTGAAAAAAAAGAAACAAAAAACCTTCTTCTGGGGTTATTTTCATTTGCAAAGATGTCAAGCAGCAGAAAATTATTCTTATCACTGAACAAGCTTTTGTATTTCTTATAGAATAACCTCCTTCTGTACTTAACATCAACACAATTGCATTTGGTGAACAGAAATCCTGTAGCATCCAAAGGCAGTCATGCCTTTTACTCTTCAGTTTAACCCACTGAGAGCTTTAAACAACTTGCAAGGTCTACAATCACAGTCCTCTTTAACATTTCCACAAATTCTACAGTTTTTGATGCTCCTTCTAGCATAAAAGTGAGATCCCACACACAGTGTTTATTCATGAATTGGTGAAAACTGCAGCAAGGACAGAACTGGAAGCCACACAGTGCTGCTTAAGTGCTAAAAGCCCTCACATCTCTGTCACAAATCATAGCTATCAGAAAGAAAAGGGTTGAACACACACTGGAGCGTGCCTTAAAGTGAATGCAGCAACAAATACATCAGAGAATGTGTGTTAATGCTACATGTTAATTATATATAGTAACAAAGATAGTTATTTATAGTGGTCAGACTTATTCTATACCATGAGATAAGCCATGAACACCTCAACAGCATAATCACATCAGTCCTGCCAGACAACATCATTCTGACTGTTTTGATAAGTGAGATGCCAGATTCCTACCCATAAGACTTCAACCTGCAGGAGAACTCCTTAAGGAAAAGCCAAAGTCCCAGAACACATGAGTAGCTTATACCAGCACTCAGGAATGGATCAAGCAAGGGAAAAGACTGGTAGCTAGAAACACAAACACA
Source organism: Ifrita kowaldi (assembly GCA_013398055.1). Taxonomy (NCBI): domain Eukaryota; kingdom Metazoa; phylum Chordata; class Aves; order Passeriformes; family Cinclosomatidae; genus Ifrita; species Ifrita kowaldi. The sequence goes on from VZRS01009393.1 coordinate 441,750, forward strand.
CAACAGTCTCTGAATCTTCAGAGGTCATCAGGAAAACTGGGTTACATATCTGAGATGTAATGGTCAAGAAAAGAGTATCAGAGCACACAGAAATGAATGGAGCATGAAACTGAAGAGCAAAATCACTTTATTTTAGAGAAAGCGAGCTGCTCTAGAACACGCTCTTGGGCTTAATTCTCTTCATCAAACAGTCTTACCAGATTTACTGTGGTTCACACAAGTTAAGGTTAATAACTTACTTCTTGAATGTTTATTCTTGTTATTACTAACAGCTAAGTTTTAAGAAAGCTACTTTTGAATAAAATAAATGATAGCAGAAAATGTTACCTGACAACCTTCTGCAACTGAGAAAAAAACAAAACAAAACAAAACACAAGAACTATAAGCAGAGGCACTTAAATGGACCACCAAAAAACTACCCAACATCCCCCAAAACAAACAAATAGTGGCATCTCTCTGGAAGAACTTTATTGATATTTATTTTTTATTATTTCTACTGTTTATAAAACACATATACACATATACACTTTAACTCATGTAAATTGGTCACACTGACAGATGATCAGGTCCAGAACAAACATATCATACTGAAACATTATCAGCAAAAAAAGGATGCAATTCACTTTTAAATAAAATTTTTTTTAAGCATTATTTCATTTTAAATTCTAAGGCAAAATAAACTCAACTTCAAAAAATGGAACTTTCCAAAAGCTGCTAATTTCTTGGAATGCCCAGCAACTACTCTACTGAAGCACAAGAGGTATATCCATTACCAACCAAAACACAAGCCTTAATCATTAGTTTTTCAAACTCTACCTACTTAATTATAGTGGGAATTTTTTACTGCTATTGCCTAACTCTGCTTTAATCTTATTTTATGATTAACCAACTGAGAATAAAATCTGCACAGGAAAGTGTCAATTCCCATCCATAAGCTAATGTCTTTAAACAACTCTTTGTCCTCCATACTACCACTGGTTCAGCAAGTTCAACTTTATTGATACTGAATAACAGGAGACTATCCTAAGAGCTATAAGGAAAAAAAAATAGTATAACGATTATACTGTCAGTCGGCTTGTATCAGCTGTATACACATCTGCAAAGGTTCAGAGTGTCTGGAGTGGTTTTGCTCCTTTTTTAGGAGAAAATCAGACCAAAAAAGGTTGAACCTACAGGACTTGGGTTCTGGCACATCCTTTGGCACATGGTATTAGTGAGGGATCAGCTTTTCACAGCCATTCTTTAACCACCAGTGTGAAAACACTACCACTGGTTTGAATCAGTCCATTTTAAAGTCATGTATACAAGCAATGTAGCAGGAACTGTTGCAGTGCACAGAGAATAAACAAACCTGAAACACTTTTCTCACATAACATCCATAATATTATGTAACACTTTCAGACTGATTTTTTTTTTCAATTTTAAAGAAGAATTTTACAGTGCAGATTATTAATTTTTCCACTCCAAGTATGTTTGCTTTGACAACACACACATACTACATGTTTATGTTCTTACTCGACTGAGAAAAACAAAGATCTCCATAGTTACCAGCAGGCTGCTGTGACAGAATATAATGGCAGTTCATTTTGTATCACCCAAACTGCATGTATTGCGTTTTTGCTGTAACATATTAAGAACTATTTGGGAGAAGTTGTGTTCTTTAGAGACACAAGCTTTCGTCATGATTGTAAAACCCAAATACAGGAGTAGTTATGTTTTTTGAGAGTGAGGATGTTTAACCTTTCAGTTCCAAGCCCCACAGATGTGCACTCACGTATGGCTCCCTCCCCTATGTTTAATGAACCTTGTGAAAAACAGTCAGAAACAACTACAAAAGTTGCCCTTCTCCAAGGCTGGAAGGTGCCAGGATCTGAGATTAGAGAATGAACAATGCACACTACAGGAAAAGAGCAAGTACAGGGAGATGTAGGGATAAAAAAGAACAAATCCAAGCTACAAGTAACATCGGGTTCATGAACAGAGCAGTAACAGAAACACGTTCTTCAAAGAAATATTTTTGGTCATTTGCTTTCAGTTAGGCCCTCTTCCTTTACCAACTCTATTCTCCTGGCTAAGACACAAACCATACCACATCATTTCTGGCACAGGATTAGTAAAATAGAAGGATGGCCACAACTGAAATGGAAACTATCTTGTCATCAGTTCTGTTGGCCAACACACACTAACTGCTGGAAGTATTCTGGGAATAGTTTACCTTTTTTTTTTTTTTTTGGCAACAGAGAAGAAAAGGCAAAAGCCATTCTGGTCACCAAGTGCAACACCAGCAGCCAAGAAGTGAATGTGAGGGGTGGAGGAAATTACTGCTGTGCCACCTACAGCAGGCAAGTGGTTTCTTTTCCAGGTTACAGTCCTGAGACTCTGTTAGTAACTCCAGCATTGTAAGCAGATATCTTATATCCAGCTTCTCTCTCCTCTCTCCCTTCCCAAGAACTATGTTTTTCTAACCAAAATGGATTTCAACAGCCAGTCCATCCCCAGTGCACCACACTAAACAAATGACTGCACAAATAGCCAAACCTGTTTACTAAAGATAAAATCTACAAGACACATACCACAATATTTCTTAATACCAGGCAATGACAGCTGTATGTGTATAGGTTTTCCAGTTACTCTCATCACAACTGTACTTCTGCAGAAATTCGAGGCAAAAGTTGCTACCATGTCATTTTTTTTACATCATTGGAATGGTACTGAGTAATAAAATATGTTCTTCAAAAGGCTTCTATTATAAGTTAATCAGTTAATCTTTTAAGTGAAATAGCTGGTTCTAATTATACACCTGATACCTACCCTTTCCAAAGAATCACAGAACTGGTAGGGTTGGAAGGGACTTCTGGACATCATCTTGTCCAACGTCCCTGCCAAGGCAGGGTAACCCAGAGCAGGAGACACAGGAACACATTCAGGTGGGTTTGGAATGTCTCCAGAGAGGGAGACTCCACAATGCCCCTGGGCAGTCTGTTCCAGTGCTCTGACACCCTCAACATAAACAAGTTCTTTCTCATATTAAGGTATTTCTTATCATTTATGAGCACTGCTGGGCACCACTGAAAAGAAGGTCCCAGATAGGCCATATTTACATAGAGGAAAAAAGAAAAAACCTAAAAATTTACATATTAAAAAAACCCCAAAATCAAAAGCACAGTCAACTCTTCAGAAGACTATTACAACATGGTCTTGAGAAGTGACACAAAGTGATATAAAAGCCCCCATCTAAATGGGTCAGCAGTTCTCCTAAAAAAGTGTAGTGATAATCACTTGCAAGTTATCGCTCATTAAAAAAAATTCACTCTACCTTACAAATCCATTCTAGAGAATTCAGCACTGTAACAATCAAACTCAGCACACTTCTTGCTCTACAACACAAAATTACTTCTAAATTGAAAACACAAAGCTTTAGGACATGCAATAGTCATTGACAGTTAAGTATCTTTGTAAGGAAACAACTTACTTGATTGAGTTTCTGAAGTGATCCTCGGCAGGATTTTTTACTGTACAACTGTTCAGCAACCACAGATCTGCTTCAGCAGAGTTGTCTACAAAAGAGAAAGAAACAAACCTGTGTTAAGAATTATTTAACCTGTCAACTCCTAATTTATATCATATTAAAAAATCCTGAAGGTAGCCATTGCTAATAAGTTGGCTATTTGCAGGATTATATTCAATTTATATTCAATTACATTCTTGGAAGGGGTTTTTTGTTGTTCTTTGTTTTGTGTTTTAGAAAAAAAAGAGGCACATGAGCATTTTCATTGTAATTTCTTTTTAATTTTTCTGCCAATGGGGAATGAATTGTTATCTCATTTACCAGCTGAGATGCCATTAGGTTGCACATCATGGAAAACAAAGTTAAGAACGGTCACTACTCCCAGAAATGTGTACTCCCAGAAAGATCTTGCCTAGACAAAGGCAAAATTAAGTGGTCAACAAAAGCAGGTTTCACTAAGACAACAAAATCCCTGCTTCAGCTCTACTGTGAATTAATACTATAAACTGTGAACCTCTACTAAAGAGAAAAGTCAATGTAGCTAGTTTGGAAAGAAACATACATATTTCTAGTTTTGATTATATCTTTGTTATGGTATAATTATAGCTCAGCAATTTTCAGACAAAAGATATTCATGCAACCAATATCTGCCTCCATTCAGATAAGGATATTATTTTCTTCAGGATCCAAACCTTTCTGTATGTTCAGAGCCTATTGATATCTAAATTCATTAACAGAACTGAATCCCAGAACTATCTGCAGAAGCACATATATAAACTCCAATCCTGTAAATCATGACCTATAGTACAGAATTACTAGCATAGTCATTATCCTTGTGAAGTTAGAGCTTCTTTTTTCAAACAAAAGAATGAAGATAATCTATCTCAAAAAGTTCAGTGCTTTAGCATTCATCAGAATAGCTTGTATTAGTTTGGATAAAATTCATGTCACTCGCTACTATTCAGTACATTGAGCATTGAAGTATTGACTGACATACCTTTAAATAACATAAGCCAGTAAGTAATAAATACAGGTAAAACTATTTTTAGGATACCTCACTCAAAAATTGACATCCTGCTAAGGCAGGAGAAAGCCTGCCAAGCCTTAGGCATATTTACATATGCACTCATCATGAATGGATCCATACAGGCATGAATATCCTTTTCCTCCATGCACATACTTATGACAAAATGCTAAAACTGAAAAAGCTTTCCGCCTCATTGACTTTTTTTTCAAAGAAATAATTATTTACAATTAGCTACCAGTCACTTAACTGATGAATCAGGTAAATTGAAAATAATACATAAAATGCAAATAATGAGAAATAAGGGAAAACATTCAGGGGGGTTCTAATAATTGGTGACCAAGATTACACTATTAATTTGGCTAAAACACAACTTCTGTGACAGGGAAAGGACACAAAGCAGTCATCAAAACAACATTCAGACCTTTAGCTACTTTAAACAAAACAAGTATCTGACCCTGTCATGTTGGGAAAGAGCACTCAGTCCAATTTCAGCCTACACAGAAGTCAAAATAAAAATGGAACAAGATAAAGAACCTCTCCTCCAACACAGGCTGCATGAGAACTATGTTTCTAGACTAATGAACAGGCTCATTTACTATTAGAAAGATAATTAGAGGTTAAAAAAATGATCAGGAATTATGTACAGAAAAGCAAAGAAACAGAGCTTCAATGTTAGAAAAAGAGTGATCTCTTGGCCTAGTCATATGCACCAAGTATGAAAACAAACACATTTTAAAAGTAGTTTTCCAGTAACACTGCCAAAACTTTGTATTTTTTGTTCTTTTCAGCAGCATAAAATGTTTATAAACTCAGCCCCCCACCCATAACACACCCACCTGAGAATTAGGGGTGGGACACAGACACGCACTAAATAGCAAGAGGCCAACATTTAAGTGAGACATTACATTTAACAGACAACAGCTGCAGTAGCACTCACACACCACTGTAAAGCACAACCATTTTCAAGACATGGCTTTATTCAGGGAGAGATGCCTTGATACAGAAAACACCAGTTCTGGGCTTGGTTTCAGTCCGTCCTTGTACCATGGTTTCCAGGGTGTGCAGGAAGAGACAACACTGTGGCAATACTTCTCCCCTAAAGCCAAAATCAAACCCCTCTCTTCAAAACAGCCTTGGAAGAAGTAACACATTTAAGTCTAGAAAAACCTTACATACTAAGCCAACAGGAATAATTTCATACAGCAGTTTGGTTTCCAGGCTATTAATATACTGACTCCTTGACTGACAGTCTGAAGGACAGCTCCAGCATTTTATATATTTTAGACATAAAAAAGTCTCCCAAATACATGTAAATTCATTTCTTCACAGGCTTCAGCCTCTGCAGAACAGAAGATGCAAAGCAAAGGCTTTTACAGAATAAAATCTGCTGAGCAGTTTTGGGAAAACGAGTCTCATTCATGTACACATCTAAAAATCATTTAAGGAAAATATAAGTCTAGCTGAGGTTTGTCCTCCTCTTACAGCAACAGTATGGTTTTATCATATTTAGTTGCTCTATTTCTGCATTTATTTTTAAATCTTTTTTTCCTAATTAACTCTCATGCTCTCTAATACGAACATATGTACATACAAGTTTTGATTATGCATATATATAAATATATGACACACACTTATGAGTTATATTCATTTATTAAATAAGAGTTCATACCACAACTCTTCAAAATGATAGCTGAATTTTCTTAGTACTTCACTGCCCTATCCATACATAAAATAATTGCATGCACTGGTGTAAACTCACCACAATCTACTGCATTTTCTCAAGAAAATTTCAGTTAAAAAGAAAAAAAATTGCCAACAGGGCCTTTTTGTATCAGGTTGCAGGAAGATCTGAACATTTGCAACATTGTGGGAATAACTTGTCAGTGGTCATATTTTGCTTTGCAAGGCCTTGATGGATGTGTGGAAACAAACATGGACCAAAACAGCAGACTGGGCTTGGCATGTATAAACAACATCTTCTGGCTTCATAATTACTAAATGTTAAGCAACACCGAGGTAACAATTCTTTATTCAGGGCACAGAGACTGGAGAGACTGGCTACTTATATATATGTATAGGTGAATGTGTGTATGTATACATATGTACATGTATATTTACACCTATAAGTGTTCTGACACTAGTAGTTGCTACTGTTCAGTGTTGTCCCCAAATAAAGAGTCAAACAGCTCTGACAAATAAGCTCAGGCTTCTAAATACATGCCTACAGGGGCAGGGGCAGCCAGCCCTGAGGTTTCCCTGTTTATAGCCCAGGCAGACAGATGAAGAGTTTAGGTCTGGATGGGAAGCACGGCATGAATGTGGTGCTGCACCTCCTAAGGCAGCCCACGCACCCTTCCCTGGAATGTCTCCACCTGCCACGTTTTCCAGCTCCATAAGGTTTTTGAGAAACCTCCAACATTTCAGTGAAGAACACATGCCAGTGTTTGAGAGCTCACACAGATCTGAGTGAACAGGACAATCTCAACTTTACAGAAGGCTGTCCAGCAGGTCATAGAGACTGTGACAGGCAAAAGTGCAGCAAGAACCATAAGTACAGTGAACATCAATTACAGTAGTGAATATGATACAGGTACATATATCCTGCAACAATCTTCTCCAAGGGGATCTTCTTCAACTTACTTTTGCCATATATTCAGTATAATGATACTTTACAAATTATGATATTTTGTTGCTGACCTTTTTTTTATGAGCTACTTAAACAGTTTCCTGTCTGATAAGACATTTTCAGAAAAAAAAAAAAGATATGTCAAATCAGCCTTGTATTAAATGCTCAAAAACACAACTCAAAACCATGTGACAAATCTTTTCCATAAAAAAAGGGCTACACTGGAAGTAAACCACAAAGTCTATCATACTCTCTGAAAAACAACATAGAGTACAAAGGAACCTAAAGGTCATGGAAACTTCTGAACACTTAACTTAATTGGGAAACTCTGGAAAACATGAATTGGCTGCATTATGCAACACTAAGATGATAAAATGGCAAGAGTCTGAAACATCAGTATACCTACAGAGGAAAACAGTATTTACAATTCTTTTCTAACTAGCAGTGTCAGGTTTGTAATCATTACAGAAATCATAAATCAGCAGAATTTCTCAAGAAGACCACAGTAATACTATCAGCTGAAAATTAAACAACTCACTTGGGTATGCCCCAGTCTCTTAACTTTTAGTCTTGTTTCTTTCAATTCTTTTTCCAAAACTTTGTTTTCTTCCAATCCCCCCCAAACCACATCTCCGTGAAAAATCAAAACACTCACAAAGCAAAAAAGTAGAAGAAACACAGCTAGTGAAGCCCTAAAAGAACAGCCCTTCTTTACTTTCTTCAGCTCATCACTCCTCTCTCTGCACTGAAACCACTACCAGATTTGCTCAGCACTGTTTGCTCAAAAAACATGACTCATAACTAGTATGACATCCTTTTAAATACTGTACATCAATCTGAGAAATTCAATCTGAAAGCAGATCTTTCTCTGTAACCACTGAAGGCTCTTCCAGGGCCTTTCCCTCCAGCTGTCCTTACCCTGTTCCTAATCTCTCTGCGAGTTTTCCTTCTCACCTTTTCTGATTTTCTTACTTCTAACTCTCTTACACAACAAATACACCTCCAGTTTCTCTGTTTCCACATGCTGTATTCTAGCCTTTGTTCCCATTCATGGACCTCCCCATTAAACACTTTGTCCTGTGCATTCTTCCTTCCAAAACAGCTCTGCTCCCTCCCTTGATACCCTGGCTGCCATTTTATGCTCTGGAGCCAGATCCAGTAACATCCAAGGTATCTGGAATGTGTGCCCGCAACTGTTCTCCATGGGAATCATCTGCCCGCAAAAACACAAATATCTAAGCATGAGGACACCTCACATCCAGTTACAAAAGTCATGGAGTATCTTGACTGGAACAAAGTTGCCAAACTAATGCTTTTCTTTCAACATCCCTGTGTCACAGAAACCCACTGTCACTCAAATTAGGTTACTGAAATTAGGTGCTGGTTAATTTAATGATTTCTTGGACCACTGGGCATTGAGAGACCTCAACAAGTATTGGGAAAGAATCAACAAGTATTGGGAAAGAAGAAAAAAGCACAACAAGGTTGAGAATAACAAGAAAAAGTTTGGGGTTTTATTTGTGTGCCTTTCCTTGGCACACAAAATACTTAGCTACCATTTGATAGTTCTCAATATTGTATCAGATATAGTTAACTATCAACTTGCATGTAACTTGCCCTACAGAAAAGATTCCAAGCAAACAAGCTCTTTCCTTGTGTCTGCACCCTTGACAACAAGTACAAATCAAAACGATAAGTTATCATGAGTTTCCAGATGGTACTTGTTTGAAATCTCAGAGACACATTATCAGTCCCCACCTCTGAAGACGTACCATGCATTTGCCAATGATATGAAACACTCAAAGGCATGCCGAAAATACTAACTTTGCAGATTGCAAATGTCTTTCAAAACAATCCCACTCATCTCTTATCAACAGTATCAGGACGGAAAATATAAAAGAATCAACTTGATTGCAACATGACTTCTGTTTTCTCATTAAATATCTGAGATACTCTGGACATAACAAATTACGTCATTCACAATTAATGACAACACAACGATTTGGTTCACCCTGTATATACGTTATTTAAAGTTCCAAAAGGAAAACCAGGGTGCTTATCAAATCAGGTAATGCAGACAAACCTTCATGAAAAAAATAATTCTCCCATCAGGCAAGAGTCCTGATTTAAACTACAAATATGAAAACTTGCCATTTTTATTCTCCGTTAAGATTTCCATTACTGCACTAATTGTGCAAGTAAGCTTTTTGGGGTTTTCTGGTTTTTAAGAAATTGAATATTTTTAGTAAATTCATTCTTGAGCAGGCAGACATCTCAACTGCAGCTACTGATGGACTATAAACAGGTTTTATAAAGCTTTCCAGATCAGGATGCTGTGTCTGCTGTCAAAGGATTTTTCTCACTGTCCAGCACCAAAACAGAGGTGCACAGGGACTGTCCACTGAACATATCAAATAAGTAGGAACTTAAACACACAAGGTCTAGCCAGTTAAAACACAGTAATACACTACTGGATTCAAAATACGACATGTTAAATCATTGTCTCTCCTCATTTCAGTATAACAGATAAATAACTCGGTTTTATTTACTCATGCTACTTTCAGGACTGATTTTTTTCTAAAAAAATACTGGTTTATTTCCAGTCACCTTTGAAAACCATTCCCAAAAAAGAAGCACATACACCTCTCTTTTCAGCTGTTTAGGGGGCATCGTGCAGTCACTGGGAGAAACTACTAAACTATCAGTTGATGTCCATTCAATCTGTTCGTGACCTGGAACTTTGCCATACCACTCCTTCCACACAACAAACTCTTTCAAAATATATTAAGTTTGATGGAGTTTACCACGGCCAGCAGAACAGCTTATGGCTTCTGTCACCATCACTAAAACTAAAGGATAACTTTGGGATCACTGAGAACATGAAACTGGAACTGGAAAAATTACAATACGCGAACACCTGAACTAACATTAATATACTTATAAACAGTGCAGACAAAAGAATCTGTATTCCAGAGCATGCCCATTAACAGAATACTTCAGGCCTGGCATGGGGCTACTGAACATCAGACAGCACAGAAGAAAAAGCACATGAAAGAATAAATTTAGCTTCAAAACATCAATGATGATAAACTTTACTTCCCACTTCTACTCCGCAACCATCAGCAGCACTTACTCTAATTCATACTGGGATTTTGAAGTGAGTAATCCATTATCTAAACACTTTTCATCTCTTCCCTAGACACAGCACAGGCTACAGTCTGGGTCTGAGATGACCCTTGGAGTAAGCCACCATTTTCTCCCACTTCCCAGACACTTGTGTCAGACCAGCAGGATACTCCACCTATACAGCTTGCAGCAGCCCAGGGTCTGCACTGCAGCACCCAGACACACAGAGCTGGGTAGGAAGGCTTCAGCCCATCCATCCCTAGCAACACCTAAGATCCACAAAGTAAAGAACAGAAGAATTAAACATACTTTAAAGGTTTTAACAATGTCAAAAATCCAATTAGATTAAATAACTTGTATTTTCACTCCTTCTGCAATGTGCAGCTGATTTTTCTGCCTCTGCACCCAGCACAGACAACATGAACAGACAAATTACTTTGGTATTTTGTTCATCTTACTCTAATTCGCTAGATTTGCCATGCATTAAGACACCTGAGCGTAACTTGAAGTTGCAAAATTATTTATGTTTAAAAAGACTAAACCTAGAAATGTTTCTTTCTGAAAAGCAGCAGGTAATTACACTCTAAAACTGCAGTACCTGTAAGACATTTCAATCAATCCTCCATATGAATGAGAACTTTCCCAAGCCCACAGCCACTGAACAACTCATACTTACTCCAGTCAAGAAGGGGACTGATCATTTCTGTATCTTACCTGTTCGCTATCTTTGCTGATCAGGAAAAAACATATACACTTCAGTTCAACTCTGGGTACAGCTCTGTGTGGCACAATCTGCTGCGTTTTAGTCTACATTCCACAGTTCCACTTGTCTTGTCAAACAGCTCCCAGACAGACATTTTAAAGGCATAATATCTTGCAAGTATACAACCATGACCATGGTCTAAAGGAAGCTTATTCCAATATGACATGACCTTTATGGGCTACTCTTTTCTCATGGCTCTTTTTTGATATAAAATAGTCAAAGCTCACTCTGCACATGGTATTATATACCAAAGGTGGAAAATTTAGGCTGAATTTTAGCTCATTCCTTCAAAATAAAGACTTAACTACTTTGAGAAAAGTGGATCATGCAACTATTTCTTGAACAAAGCAAGACCTTGAAACAAGAGAGGATAAATCTCACTGCTAGCTAAGGGGTGTGTTGGCGGAAGGCCTAAGCACTGCCAGTGGCTGTTCAGCACAGTAACACCTAATGTTAAGGTACCCAAATTATCCTGGGCAGCAGCACAGGCAGGTGCCATAGCATGGTGCTCTAAGGTGGGCATTTCACCCTGCTCTGGAGCACAGGCATAATCTTGAGGCGTTCCAAGAGTCAACTGCTCCTTTCACTTCACTGAAGACTTAATGACCAGCGTCAATAATTTCAATATGCAAAGTAGCGACAAGTGATTTATCAGCCTCTCAGGAAAAGTCCCATTACATTAGAAACAAGGTCAAGTAGCCTGTTTTAGCCAGGCTATGCTACAACAACACACAAATAATCCGACTCATTTTGATGATTAATGTGGGTAGAATTTGTTTTGTTGCTAGAATTTGAAAAAATCCCAGAAACTCCTCCTCCTCTGAGTTTCAAGCCTGCTTGATATTCCAGAAATAGCACATACAGTACAACTCAGTGCTCTTCTGTCCCTACATACAGCTTCATACGCAAAACACGAGTTATTCAAATGAGCAAATACAGACTGATTGCTTCTGTCTTAGTCACTCACAATCCAAAGCCAACCATCAACAGGACGTCTTGCACAACACCATGCAACTGAAGTTTCAAAGCACACTGCAAGTATTAACTGATTTACCTTCAACACCCACATATTAAATATGCACCCTTCCCTACACCAATTCCTTTTCATCTTACAAATGTAGACAAGTAGTTTCAGAGTTTCCATAACTTGATCAAGCCACACAAGATAGCTATGCAAACAAGCCAAGATCCTAACCAAGTTGTCCCTGCCTTCAGGCCTGTCCCTGAACACAAAACCATTGCCTAGATTCATATGCACAAACTATTTCAGTCTACATCCGTTAGAGGCCAGATCGGTGATATCCAATAAAATTTTGACAAGTTTAAAGGCAATCACAAAACTCAACCTTTCAGTAATCTAGGTTGTGCAGCAAATCAACAGAAAACACCAAACAGCAGATCAAATTGATTCCTTTGTATGGGGCAGGTTAAAACAAAAAAAATTAAAATTCCCCTCCCCCCTAAAAACCAATCCAAACAGATTACAATAGCCCTAACTCCCCATGTGTGCTCAAACAGAGCTCTTGCAGATGTGTTACCAACTGTCTGAGAGCATCTACTGAAGTCTAACTATGTTCTTAGAAGGATGACAGCTGATGTGTGAGCTCCAAAACAAACTCCAGATTTCACAGAGCTCACTGAAAAGCAACTGCATTCTCATTTTTGATACAACACCTCAGAAATCTCCACTTCCTTTATCTGTAGTGTAAGAATTAGACTTACCTGGTAAAAATGGTTAAGAGAATTTGTTTTGCAGATCAGAGTTTCTAAAAAATTGCTGAAATTTAAATAAAACTGCTGATGTTGAGACCCACAAGACACAAATTGAAAGTCAGAAATGTCGTCTAAACTATTTATTTGAAAATATCACACTGTGATGTTTAAGGCACAAAAAACTACTGCAGTCAAGCATAAGCAGGTATTTCATATGATGATAGCAAAGACAATGGGTAAATGAAAAATGAAAACTTTTCCACTACACATCATATGATTCCATATGAATTTACTGTAAACAGCAGTAAGTATTTCAGAATCAAGAAAGATTGACTGGAACCTGCCCCAGGAATATAACTTTAATCTCCTTTAGATGTAACACTCTGATAAACCTCACTTATACAAATGCTTCTATCTGCAAAACTCATGGAGTGGTAATGGATCTTCCTCACCATGTCTATGGGATAGAACAAAGAAAATATAAATTGAAGGTTGTTCAGTCCTATCATGCACCCAGGTACAACCTGTTGGGCTAGGCACAGAAAAGAGAAAGCAAGGGCCTTTATAAAATGCAATTGCATCACCTGAATTACCAACCCAGAGAAGCCTCTTGCACTTCTAGTCCCTGCAAGCCACAAGTAAATCCAACAACAGGAAACTCAAAGCAGTGAAGTAGAAGATTCTCAAGCACAACAGAATTCACAAGCAAATGGGAAAAAAAATCTTTGCTACATTTCCAGTGTAATACAAAATAGATCTTAGGTAATTAACATTATTCATTTGTGGTCTCATTTAAGGCATAAAGAGAGCAGCTTTACTCCGCAGATTTCTTACTTTTTCACTACATCTAATTCTGTACAAGTTGGCCCACGGCACTGAACTTACACATTTCCACAACTTTCTAATCTCCGTTCATTTTCACAACAGCCAGGATTAGGACTGTGCTACAGTCTGCAAAATAAAGCCAAATTTTATTCCTGTATCTGTCTCACAATCATTTTTCTCGAAATTCTGTCTGCATTAAGTTGTACCTAGAAGCCATTTATTGATTTCAAATGCCTTGCTTCCACTTATTTCTCCTGATACCTAATGCCAAAGGGAATATGGATTTAGGTTCTATCTATCACTTTTAAAAGAGTTAAAATTATAAGCTATTTGAGCCAGATATGTCTAAACACTTATTAAATTGTAGCTTCCGGCTACTTATTGACTTTTTCAGAACTACCTTCACACCTCATCTATTTTCTACTTTATCAGTTTTCTGAAAAGCAGGAGATATGGGCTTAAGGTACCATACCCAGCAGCCAGATAAGCCTCTGCTGTGCTTAATTCCCAACCATCATCCCCAGTTGAGACTATCAGCAGAATTTACTGCTCATGAAAGCTCCAGACTGAGCACAGCAGAAATTAAAGCTCACTCTTTACACATACAACCAGTAAATGCAGCACTGCAATCAGCAGCGCAAGCTTCTTCACAAAATCCCACCAACAGGCTTGAAATAAGCTTCATCTGTAGCTTATAGAAGTAGCAGATCAACTTCTCTGCCCATTTAGCCAGAATAGTAAGGAAGTCTGTTCATGGCAGAGGAGTAAAGATGCACCGGGAAAGAAAAGCAAAGACGGCATAGGCAGGTGTGCAAAGGTGTGTCCCAGCCCCTCCTGCCCTTTCTCCACGCCCTGACTCACAGTGAGCAGACACACCAGCCCATGCAGCTGCTACAGAGCCGTGCCTTCGGGAGGCTGAATAGTTCTGTACCAATACTGAGATACCCATTACAGCCTCACACATTATTTCTCTATTCTGTCTCTTCTCAATTTTGACTGCAGGTTTGATATCCTTGTTAGAGACAGTTTTGTTAGATTACTATCATTTGTATCAAAAAAAAAAAAAAAAAACCAGAAAATATTCTTCCAGTACTGATAAGGCTGCATGCAGTAAGACAAGCCTATTTTAAAACTTTCAGCAGCACTTACAAGTGTCAAAAGTTAAAACATCCCAGTTTTGCATAGAAAAATGTAGCTTTATGGCCTCAGAGTGGTTCAATTCCATCAAGCACAAACCAGTTCAAAAATTATTTCAGACATGTATTACTTGATGTAACAGCAGCTCCTAAAAATAAAAAGAACATTTTGACAAACAAGAGAAGGTGGGTGAGGATCCATTTTCTCATCTTATTTGGAAGCAACATCTCAAGATTTCAAAGGCTGTCACAAGGAATAATGTTGGTGTGTTACAGCAGGGAGAGCTGCATTTTCTGAGTGCACAGTGCTGTCTCGCAGTTCTCTGTTTCCTTCAAGGAAAAGGCAGAAGATTTGCTGGAAGAGCTCCACAGGTCAATGACATAAAGAGTCAAAATCTTTTGGGTTATCTTCTTCCTGCCCCAGGCTCCACACCAGGAGTATCTTCCTTTGGCTGGATTTACCTCTGTCTTCCCTATTTTGAAGGCAAGGTAAAGAGTAACAACAGAAAACCTACATTTCATTACACAGTTCAAAGTAGTCAAGGTATTGAAGAAGCCATTTTGACCTTTCTCCTTTCCAAAGACTGAAGATACTTCACTTCCTTACTTTTAAGAATTCAAGGCCTGTAGTTATCCACAATTTAATTCATATTTTCTGATGTGAGAGGGATCTTTATGCAAACTGCCCTTTTTCTATGTCAACAACTGACACTTAATGTGATATCTCCCATGATCACTTTCTTTGCATATTTATATCCTATGACTTCACAGTCTTTACAGCTGTTTTCACTTAGCACATTTTCTAATTTACCTTTTCCTTGCTTTTGAAGGTGAATTTTAAAAAACAGCATATCAAGTTCCTACAAGTCACATAACCCATCCCATTCTGGCACATTATCTGCCCAAGTGCTTGATACTGACATTATTTTTTTAGAAAGCTTTTGGTGAACTCTAGTGGTAAAGCTTAAAAAAAAAAGTCAAAAAAAAAGCAAACTACTGTTTTTTTTAATATACACTTTGCAGAAGTAAAAATGCTTATGGGTATAAACTCCCTTGGCTAAAGGGTTATGGTCACTTCCAGTAGGAAAAGACATTATCTGTTTCTTGTATCTCATCTTTAGTCTTTTAAACATTTCAGAAAAGCCCAATAGTAATTAATCAAAAGTTGTTAAAAATAAGGGGAAGTGTTATGGTGCCAACAGAGGACACCAGAAGGCCCATGACTCCATGGAAAGCCTAGACTATGTACCTTCAGTCCATAAATTTACTGATTTGTAACCAATGGTATTGGTTTGTAATTAGACTTTATTTATTTCAACTGCCCTTGAAACCATAACCCTGAGAAAACAGTACAACCTCTGAGTGCATTAGAGATGCAGATCCCTTTAGGTAAGGAAAATTTTCCAAAAGTCACCTGTGAGCGTCACCCTGTCAGGATGCGTCCAGTACCATAGAGAAACACAAGTGTTAAATCAACTTTAGGGTCATCAGCACAGCTGAGCAGGATCTATCTAAGCTGAAATACAGCTGGTAATCCAGCCTGTCAACACAGCATGGGTCACGCAGCAGAGAGTCCCAGCAACAGACAAGATGGAATCACCAAGTTCTCCCACAAATACAGGCAGAGCAGACGGCTTCCTGTCTTTGAAATCACTTCATTTCAGGTTCATCCACACATTCAACATCTATAAAGTACAGAAGTTAGCTGCCACAAAGTGCTTAACCCTTTGCACTCAAGTAAAGGTCCTGCTCTAAGGCCTTCCAACTAAAATTGAACTCAGATAAAAGCATTTACTAGTGTTCTAAAACCAGGAAAATAAAGACACCATGAGACAACCATGTTAAGTTCACCTTTTCACATTGTCCTCTTCCTCAGCCATACCAACTCTCTGCTAGCATCTCTTTAAATTTCTGTCAACATAGGTATTTAGCCAACAAGGCTGCAATTTAGATTGAATTTAAGCTCCATATACTTAAGGGCTATAAAGCTAAGTTACTTTAATGTTTAGTGCATAAGACAATATACGGCACCCGGCCTACTGCTCCAGTGGCCCTACTCTTACTGAAAATCAATTATTGCCATAAAGTAACAAGTACTTCAAATATATAGCATCTACTTGTAACTGTAGAAAAAAAGGACATTACTTTCTTTTAAAGGTTAAGTGCAAAGAACAAAAAGTATGTGCTTGATGTAAAGAAAAATTAAAATTAAATGTCTTCCAAATGCCAGAGATGAGAATACAACATCCTTTAGCTTGATTTAAATTAGATTCATAAGAATACTGTCATGTGAAAATCCTTTACCGTTACTGCCACATTCCATCTGACTCCAGGAAACACTGTGATGCTTTCCAACAGATACAGTTAGGAGAACATTTCTCCTCTGCTGGCTGAGGCATCGCAGGGGCCAGAATGAGCTACATGCAGTGTATGGACAATTGACTAATACCCACACAAAACGAAGTGGTCTAATGGTAGCTTGAAAGTGTTAACCACAGTCTTCCATCAAGAGATGTTTACAGTCATTTTTAATAATTTATTTCACAAACCAAACAGCATTAGCACTGACCTGAACAGTTAAAAATGATGCCATGAGGGGGAGAGAGGGTTTATACATGTAATCGTAGTGCTGAAGAGGCAATGGAGAGGGAACAAAGGCAGTACACAGACTGACAGAAAAAAAAATCAGGAAATAAAAACACCAAAAGCACTACCACTCCAGGACAATTTCCAACTGTATTTTTTCATGTTTGAAAGCAAAGTATTTGTTACATCCTGGACACAATCTGCCAATATTTCTTATTAAAAATGACAGACATTTTATCACCAAAAAAAGGAAATAAATAAAAAAAAATTAGTAAAGTTTGTTTGTTGTTTCCACCTAGTCTGGATTTAAAAAAAGGAAAAAAAAATATCTGTACTCAAACTTACACTAATATATTCAGAAAAGAAACACCACAGCACTTTCATAGAATCATTTAGGTTGGAGAAGACCTCTAAGATCTTAGAGGTCTTAGCACTGCCAAGTCCATCACTAAACCATGTCCCTTAGTGCCACTCCTACAGGCCTTTTAAATACCTCCAGGGATGGTGACTCCATCATCTCCCTGGGCAGCCTGGTCCAGTGTTTGACAACCCATTCTGTGAAGAAATTTTTCCTAAGAGCTAATCTAACCCTCCCTTGGTGCAACTTGAGACCATATCATCTTGACCTGTTGCTACTTGCTTGGGAGAAGAGACCAACCCCCAGCTCACTACACCCTCCTTTCAGGCAGTTGTAGAGAACAGTAAGGTTCCTTCCGATCCTCCTTTTCTCCAGGCTAAACACCTCCAGCTCCCTCAGCTGCTCCTCATGAGACTTGTGCTCCAGACCCTTCCCCAGCTCCACTGCTCTTCTCTGGACACCCTCCAGCACCTCAGCGTCTTTCTTTTGGCAAGGAACCCAAAACTGGATACAGGATTTGAGGCACAGCCTCACCAGTGCTGAGTACAGGGGGAAGATCACTGCTGTGGTCCTGCTGGCCACACTATGGCTGATCCAGGCCAGGGCCATTGGCCTTCTTAGCAACCTGGGCACTGCTGGCTCATGTTCAGCCAGCTGTTGACCAGCATCCCCAGGTTCTTTTCTGCTGGGCAGCTTTCCAGCCATTGCCCCCAGCCTGTAGCACTGCCTGGGGTTGTTGTGACTGAAGTGCAGGACCCAGCACTCAGCCTTGTTGAATCTCATACAACTTGCCTCAGCCCATCGATCCAGCCTGTCCAGATGCCTCAGCAGAGCCTTCCTACTCTCCAGCAGATCTACACTCCCGCACAGCTTGGTCCACAAACTGACTGAGGATGCACTTGATCCACTTGTTCAGATTGTTGATAAAGGTATTGAACAGGACTGGCCCCAACACTTAGCTCTGGGGAACAGCACTTGTGACCAGCCGCCAGCAGGATCAAACTCCCTTCACTACCACTCTCCAGGCAGACAGCTTCTAATCCAGCAAACAGAGCATCCATCTAAACCATGAGCAGACAGTTCCCCCAGGAGAGTGCTATGAGAGATAGTATCAAAGGACTTACTGCAGTCCAGAAAGACAACAACATCCATAGCCTTTCTCTTACCCTCTAAGAGGGTCACTTGGCCAGACAAGGTGAGCACTTCTGCCAGCTTCCTCAGTATCCTCTGATGGATCTCTCCCAACCCAAAAGACTTAATCTACATGGCACAGCAGGTCACTGACCATTTCCCCTTGGATTATGGGAGCTTCATTCTGCTCATTGTCCCTATTTTCCCCCCCAGGAAGCTGGGTACACTGGGATCAACTGGTCTGACTGTTAAAGACTAAGAAAAGAAAGCATTAATTACCTCAGCCTCCTCCTCATCCTTTATTTGTTTACAGGCTTTATTTGTTACAAGCTTTTAGTAGCTATTAATCATCACAGGGCCCTGCAAGCACACACAGTGTATTTTCCACTAATCATCTGGCATTTAATACACAATGTTGGAAGTGGCTTTGAACAGACATATTTTGCCAATACTTCCTAGTTGTAAAACCGACAAAGCATCCACTTCATTGCCGAGGTTCCTGTACTTGCCACCCCTGAAGCTCCTTTATCAGGCCCCCCACCTGCAATCCAGGTGTTTTCAGTGTGCACCTCCACAATAACCCATCCATGCCAGGACTCCCATTATCTCTCAGTACAAAAACCCACTTTCAGCTACAAGAACATCAGCAGACTTTGATAACTTTTGTCCAAGCGCCACAAGAGCCCTGAGATAAGCCCCAAATGTTTGCAGCTCTCAGACTGCCCCACAGGGGGTGACTTCAGTTCTGGACTCTCCAGCCTGCTGGCACCCTGCCCTGCCTGTACCCCCAGGCAGCAGGTAAAACCACCAGCCTCAAATCCAGAAGCCCTGCACAACCTGATAATCCTGATGCTGAGTAATGTATTTTTGTCACATTCTGTGTAATCCTTAAATTCACAATTCATATGGGATCATCAAAATAATTACTACAATTGTTGTATTTGATTTTAAATTGTACACACAGACCAAACTCCCCCAAAAATGTGAACTCTTACAAATAAACTCTACATCCTCAGACCAGAGCAAACACTGAAGATAACAGGTGTAATTTTCTCAAAAATGGCCTGCACAAAAGGACATTAATTATTTATAACTTAGCCCATGTTATTAAGTAGGAACAAGATAGATCTACAGCAGATGAATTGAGGAAACTATTTTTTGAACACTGTAAAAAAAAAAAGCTTAAAATCAAATGTTTGCAGCTTCTAATACCATCAGGGTACTTGTAAGGTCCTCATTTTTTGCTGAGGTTACTTGAGATCCAGCATTACATTTACTTTCAAAAGCAATATTTAGCACTTATGACAAACAGATTATTAGCCCCTTTTCAAAACTTTGAGTGACCTCCTCTCTTTCTATTCCCCACTCTTTTTTTACAGTATTAAGATATAGTTTAATTTTTTCCCCAAAAATAAAAATTAAGGTAAAGCCTTACTTAAGTGTCATAAAATAAACAGCTGACTCACTTTTCTCACACTTTCTGATTTGTTTCAGCATTTTTTGAAGTCCTAACTGAGGATGTTTAATGAAGGTCTCTATTCCTTCAGGCAGGGTGTAACTTCAAGAAATTCTTGCAAAGCTTAAACTATTCAAAAAGTTAGGGCACGCAGTAAAAACGTACAGATCAGTCATCATTAAGCTCAGGCTGAAGACTTAGATTAAGTATGGGCAATAACCGTGCACCACAAATACATGAAAGATGACACCAATAGCCTCTGAATTTTCACAGGGCCTCTGAGATTAGGAAGGAAGCAGACTCAGGTTAAGACCGTGTTTAGGAAGCACACAGTAAAATCACAGAACATATCCACAATAAAACCCATACAAAATTAACGACTGGAAGAAGTGCCACTAGCATATATAAACAGGTATGTTTACTGACTCATCCATTTGAAACAGATGGTTAGTGAAATAAATAATTAAGTGGTAGAATTTAATTACTTAAAACCATTTACGAAAGCAAGTAAAAGCCAAACATAACATTCCCATTCCACTGGCACACAGGAGTATTCTGAGAAGTATGAAGAATTGAGTATTTGCAAGAAAACAAACTCGTAAAATCTCTGTCAAATGCAGATATTTTATATATCCCACTCTTGATTTCACAGGAAGATTTCAGTTTCAACATAGGCATCTAAGGGGTCTCTATTGTACTACAGAAGCAAATTTGATATACACTATTAGGATGACTGCCTTAAAGAGGAAAACTGTTTCAAGCAGGCGTATATTTTACACCAGCACTTCTGAAAAAGTGGGTATTATTCCTTTAAGAAGTCACTATTCATAAGTGGTTTTTACTTCATTTTAATAATATGCAAATAATATGGTAATGAAGTCTTCAAGTTGCTTTTGTTTCCTTATTTATTTGCTAATTGTACATTCAGTGTCTTTTTTACCATGCATGAAAATATTAAAGGAATCTTTCTAGCAGAAGTAATCCTAGCTGGTAATTATATTTGTTGTCCACACATGAAAAAAAAAATTTAACATATGTACAAATAATCAACACGTGTCAGTCTAGAGATAAAGTCCTCTAAATATGAGCTATAAGGCTGTTTGGGTTTGGCAGGTTTTTTAATCCCTTCAAAGAAACTGCCACTGCATTTAAAAGAAAAATTCTATATGAAGTCCTTAAATCCTTTATTTTTATGCATGTATTACAAGAGACAGTCATTAGCCAGAATACTGTCTTCAGTGCATTTTGTCTTATTTTCTGATGCATTAAATAAAGTCTGAACATGCATGTATCTTCTGTTTTTCAATACACTGGTTTTGCTCAAAGTGTATCCAAACACGCCATGTCAAGCTTAGTGCTCCCAGCCTCACAACACAAAGCACTACCAGAAATACTTTGCAGAGCAACACTTCAAGTATTTGGGAAATAGAAGAGTCTTGCAAGAAATGTATTCTCGCTGTGATTAAGAACTAATGATGAAAAATTGAAAGTGGTAGCATTATACCAGACTGGCAGTGAATTTGACCTAAGAAAGAAATAAATGTTTATTTATGACAACAGTTATGCCATTGAGAGTATAATAAGGTCTACAAGCAAATGGGAAACTGATTCTTTGCCCACCAGACCTCTCAGGAAACTGAATTAACACAAACTAATATGAAGCATATGGGTTTCAGAAATATAAGTATCACCTTACTAGGAGGAATATTTCACAGAGAAAAAATTCCCTCAGGAAGCAAGCAAGTTTCTGACAAATCTTTAAGAACTAAGGACTAGCACTCATCCAATAATGCCCACAACTTGCTTTCTTCAGCACTCTGAGC
Organism: Ifrita kowaldi; assembly: GCA_013398055.1. NCBI lineage: Eukaryota > Metazoa > Chordata > Aves > Passeriformes > Cinclosomatidae > Ifrita > Ifrita kowaldi. The sequence continues at coordinate 463,828 of VZRS01009393.1, forward strand.
TACCCAGCACACAGCAGTATTTCCAGACGTTTAACAGAGAGACACTGGCCAGCAATGCCTACCTAACAGCATCCTTGCACATACCAGAAAAACCAAAACAGCCATCATGCTACACCTTGTAATCAGCCAGATGAGACAATTCACCAACTTTGGAAGCCAGATCAGCTACCACCCAGCCCACAGAAAAGCAAGCCTCTCTGCCACTCTCCTTCATTCCACATCAGAACTTCAAACCAGTGTCTATGAGAAAAAAGCTAAAATCTCTTCTTCCCCCAAAGAGAACCCTTTTATTGTCCCTTATCACTGGCCACACCATAAATTGCACTGTCCTTTTTTTGTCCTCTTTTTTCAGGGATCTGTGACTGAGCAGCCATTCTCAACCTGTATTTACCTTTCAAGTCAGCTCTTTTTATTTCAGACCTTATGTCTCTGAATCCAAAAGCACATCTACTTCTTCAATACTTATGTAATAAAACAGAATCAGCCTTACCCATAAATGTTGTACAGACTATAATGACTTTTATGGGGTGTATTTTCCAAATCTTGTGTTAGCACTTTCAAAGGTAATTAACCACCCCAGAACGAAAATTAAAACAGGAACATCCACCAAGATTCCTCACAAAAGAAGTAGTCCAATCTGGTGGAGCACTCGCCAAACAATAAAGCATTCCCAAAAGATACAGTGGCCTTTAAAAATTTAAAACTGTGATTAGATTAAAACTGGTGTTTAGCTACTATTACCTGGAAACAATTAATTCTTTCAGACAGAATGTTAAAACCTCATTCCTATTCTCCTATGGCTTTTCTATCAATCAATATTATAAGATCCTAGAATGTTGCTGAGCTATGAGTATGTAGTTTTTATACTTAATGAATCAGTTCACAGATGTCAAGAATAGGTTGGTATTTGCTTCAGATAATCTGTCTCCTTACTTCCAAATATCTGACATTACATCAGTTTATAACACATTGTGGAATATTATGTCACAAGTCAAGTATACACAAGCTGTGAAACACATTACAATTAAACTGGATATTGCTTCTGACAATGTAAATTGATTCTTGAATCCCAAAACAATCCCATTCTGCCCCCAACAAACTCAAGAGCAGCTGATGGACATAAGACAATAAATGTATCCTTGGGTTTAAATGAAAAGATTTCTAAGTCACATATCCTGACCCTGCGTCACATAAATGCACACCAATACTACAGCAAACTGCAAAAATTGATTCAGATCAAAACTATATTGAATACTAAAATTCAAGTTGCCTTTAGCTAGATAAATATTTGTCAGTCTTCTTTCTTTCTCTCCCATAGTAATCATATACACATAGTGCATTCCTGCTCTAGACCCTTACCAAAAAACCTAGGATAGGCTTACAGACTAAAAATACATCAAAACATATGGTAGCTAGTTAAGCTCCTCCCTGCTGACTGGTATTTTTTTTGTGGGAAAAATACACAAATACACACAATACTTGGGCAGGGTTAAGGTTGTTACCTTGATGCAGCACAAACACCTCCTCCAATCTGAATTCTGTTTAAGGAAGCAATGCATAGAAGACATAGCATAAGAGTTTCCCATATAGCTAAAAATCAATAGATAGCTCGGCTTGAAAAGGACCTCTGGAGGTCATCTGGTCCAAATCCTTTGATCCAGAAGGGCCACCCACACTCAACTGCCCAGGACACGTCCAGATGGCTTTTGAATATCTCCAGGCATGAAGACTCTGCCACCACCCTGGGCAACCTGTGCCCATGTTCAGTCACCTTCACAGTAAAAGAAATGTCTCCTGGTGTTCAGAAGGAACCTGCTGTGTGCCACTGTGTGCCCACGGGCTCCTGGCCTGTCACTGCGCACCACTGAAGAGAACCTGGCTCCAGTCTCATTGCACCCTTCCTTAAGGTATTTAATACACATTGATGAGATTCCTCCAAGCCTTCTCTTCTCCAGGTTGAACAATCCCAGCTCTCTCCTCACAGGAGAGATGCTCCAGCCCCTTAATAGTCTTCATCATCCTTCACTGGACTGTCTCCATTATGTCCATGTCTCTCTGCTGGGGAGCCCAGAACTGGACACAGCACTCCAGGTGTGCCCTCACCAGTCGTGAGGAGCAGGGGAGGATCCACTTAAGAAGCTATACATTTTGAAATAAGGCTCTTTACCTATGCAATGCTTTCAATAACATCTCTACAGTGTAAAACAAGCCTTAAAAGCTATAGCAATAATTAAAATATAATTGCAATTATATACCTATAATGAAAAATTGAACTGCTACTTAAGTCTCAAGGAGCAAATGCTAAACACCACAGAAAAATTAATCTCAATTACAGAGCTCTGACCAAAAGAGGTAATGTCTACTGAGACAGCTTTCAAGGGTACAGTTACCCTCTTCCTACAGTCTGGATATCCAAGTTGTTTGTAAAACAGAACCCAGGCAGTCCAATACTTTAAAACAAAACTAGCCACTAGCTGAACAAAATGCAACATAAGCTGTCCCTGCTCTTGCACCAGAGTCCTCAGTGAAAAACCAGATACTCTTAAGTAGACCGAGGTGTCTGCAATACTTACAAAGCCACATTCAGCCACAGCAGTTAACAAGAAATGATTATCTTTTTCACTCTACAGGAGAGATGAGCTGTAATGCTAAAATACACAATACAGCTTTGGTCTACGTGGTGATTAACTTAAAACCCCTGCTCAGCTTCTCTTCCAGAAGATTTAAAATTTTACACAGTGCAGAGGATAAAAGCAAGCAGTAACACCTTCTAAAAAGTCAGATAACAATTTTTAATTTGTAGGACAGTATTCAGACAAGAAAGAATATGGGGCAGACTGGAACAGGGTCTTTATCCATGATCTTTTGTTGACACTTTGCATCACTGTAAAATGAGTTCAAAACCACCAAGATGACAGCACACGTAAGGAAGCACAAACCAGCTCCCAAAATACTGCCTGACTACAGGTGTGATGTCCAGAGGCTTTAAACACAAAGTGTTCAGCCATCTGAAAAGAAGAAACCTAAACCAAGGTGAAGATATCCCAAAGAATACCCTCCCTATAGAAGACAGAGTTGTGTACTTACCCTAATCCTACTGTTACCAAATTTTGCCCCCTGTGACATCACTCTCTATGTCTCTATTTAAATATACTGCATAAATGCAGCTGTCACAAACTATACAAATCATTCAACCAAGTGCCTAGAATCCAGCTCTTTGGGTTATGGCACTTCTCCCACGTTCACAGAATGGCAAGCAAAGCAGCCTGGTCAGAGTTACTAACAGGAGTCAGTTGAGGAAATCAGCAGAAACGGAACAAAAAAAAGGCTCTGATGATTTTTGGTCAGCTTTCTCATTCACTGCTGCTATTATTTTTAGTACAATTAAGATAATGAAACATTTTTAAACTCCCGTTTTAAATAACATCTTTTACACGTTCACGTGCCCAGAAAACACTGCTACCCATTCCCTAAAACTGGCTATCAATCTGTACAAGAGTAATTCTTAAATCTCAGTAGTTAATTCCCAAAGCATTTTTACTAAAGATACGAAACTATTTCTGGAATCACTGACAATGACTTTCAGATACAAAAGTTAAAGAACATTTCTTGGAGAAAATGCATATTTATCTGTTTTGTAATAAGTTTCAAAACACATTTCCCCTTCAAGGTACACCAATAGACTACATAATATACTTTCTCCTGCATAATCAGATCTGCTTTGCATTTCTGATGTTCACAGAGTGTTGACATCAACCAATGTAACGAAAAGTTATTATTTTTTTCCTGTTAATCACTTAAATAGGGAAAATAAATTAATATTTCAAGATCAGCATGAGCAGGTGAAGAAAGAAAAATTACTTTCTTTGAACTTAGTCTTATGAACTCCAAGTATGTATTCAAAGAAAAAATATGCAAACTGCAGGCAAAACTCAGGCTTTCAAGCATAGCTTATTGTTCTGCTTAGCGCAGTGCGTAAAGCTAAAAACACATGAAGCCATCAGCAACAGCAGTAAATCATTGAGAAAAACCAGCCATTTCACTCCTTACAGAAAATCTTTGGTCCTCTCTCCTACTGGCAGGCCAGTTCTGGCCCACACACACAATTTACAGTTAATTTATGTACTGAACAGACCTGGGGCATAGCTTTACAAAGCTTCCCTTTAGCAGCAGCCCAAGCTCTAGCAGCTTTCCTCTCTCTCCTACCATCCTTTCACTGGAATGACACAACTATAAGGTTAGCCAGGTATCTGACCTGGGTTAAAAAAAAATGCACCAGGCCAAACGAGAGGCTCTGTTGGTAGTGAACTGTGTGATGCAGCACATCTGCCCCGGCGCAGCTGGGCAGGCAAGGGAACACAGCAGCAGCTGCTCACACTGGCGCTGCTGCCTACAGCAAGAGATGTGCAGCCAAAGCAGGGGACATCACTTCCCAATGCCATGAAGATGCAGGTAAGGGCACTGGAACCTATGAAAATGTTTTAAAACGTTGACTGTCCTACACGAATATGCTAATAGGCAAATTAGTTACTGTTTAGCAAACATACTTGGAATTACCAAAGTAATAAAGTTACCACAACTTGGAATTTACTGAAAGCAAATCAAGCTCTAAAAGAACTAGTCACGCACACGTGGCTGGATTATTTTGACATGCAGAGGTAAGATTTTTACACACATACTGTGAAACTACAGAGCACCACACAGTAAAATTTGTTAGTGACTTGACAGTCAGGCTTCAAGCACAATTACCTTCCTCCAGTCTTTGAAAAAGTGTAGGATTTTAGTAAGTTTTCAAAGATTTGAGTAATATCAATTCAAGCCTGTAGAGCTGAAAGAACAACGAATATTGATTATGCTTCAAAAGGAAGCCAAAATTAACTAGGAAATATTCTGAACACAAATGGCAATTTACTGTCAAGAACACAACAAATCAACAGCTCATGCTATCAATCATGAACGTAGCAATGAATCAGTGTTTCTGCAACAAATGAATGGAAGAACCAAGGGAGGAAAAAAAAAGAAAACTACAACAAAACACACACACACACACACACACAACACAAACAATCTATCCCCTATATCTATTTTTCTGCATCTGCTATGAACAACAAGCTTCAAATTTGAGTCCTTGGTAAGGTAAAAATGCAATTAAATCTGGAAACGTGTCACCCAGCACATGCATGTGCTCCTGAAAGGTATTACTGATGGAAACACTTCATATTCATGTTGTCCTTTTAAATCTTGTGTTTGTTACAAAATGCTAAGTAGTACCAGATTTTTTTTTCAAGTGCCATCCACCCAGTAATAGGTCATGCATAAAAAGAGTTAATGCCCTAAATTCTGTGTAAAGCTTATTTCAGTCAACAGAAAGCAAATCATATGCAAATTTCTTAACTGCAAGTATAGTAGGGGGGTAATAAGCACATGAATGCTTCACTATGCAAAATCCATGCAAATACCTGCAAAGGTTTTTAACCCAGGAATATTCAATATTCAAAATGCATGCAAATACCTATGAAAGATTTTAACCTGGGAACACTGCCTGTCACACTACCTTTCTGTGTTTTGTGCACATTGTAATATTTTTCATAACCATAACATCCACACTCCTGATAATACAAAATACCAAATCAAGTGATTAGGCAAATTCCAAAAGAAAAAAAAAACACTTTGAGAAACATCAAACAATAAAGGAGGTCATATTTACATAACACACAGACTGTTTGCATATGAACACAAGTTTGCACAGGTTGGGTCAAACTGAAACATTCGGGAAGCATGCTTCCTCCACGAGGACATACTAATGCTGGATTAAGAGAGGACTGTTAGACTGTTTTCAATGAACACAATTTTTCTCCAAATGAAGCACATGTAATGCCACCTCCTAAACTCCTTTTAAACAATGCAACTTGAGTACACAGTGCAGTAAGAAATAAATCAGTACAAAACAGTGCAAGAAAAAAATATTCCTAAAATGCCATGCAAACCTCAAATTAGGAGACTTCAGGTAGCACTGCAGATTTACTGAGATACCATAATGACTAATTTTCTCAAATGCCATGGGTTTTTAGGTAAATTAACTCTATAGTTTTTTAGCAGACAGTAGCATCAGAGTCCCCCTATGTTAACAAATATGGAAAAAAAAGTTTCTGTTTTAAGCAATTACAAATTTGTAACTGAGACTTCTTTAGCAAATACTGACAAAGAAGTCTGCAGCCATACTGAAGGAGAAGTGTTTCATGAACCTCAACACACAATAACATAGTCTCACCAAATCAGAAATAATCACTGTGAGACTAAGAAAGTGGTGGACTTTTAAAATGATGGACTTCTATTAACTAGCTTTCAGTAAAAGATAATAGAATTTTGAACCAGAATTACAGACTTGGATTTTAGTATTTTTTTCTTAGACTTGCTGTTCCCATTTTCATTTTCATCTTCTTCTTCAGAGGAATAATGCAATTGGCTACCAGTGTTATTAAAAAGTCAGAAAGACAGCACATGCATGTTTAACATCTAATAAACAAACCAAACAGACAATAAAGCTTAAAATGTGTGAAGTGACGAAAACTTTAAAATCAAAACAGTTTGCATATGAATCATTTAGACCAGTTTTTACAGATCAATACTGAAGTAATGCATTTTCTATTAAGTGTTTCTTATGCATTTCAAATTCCCTTCACATTTGGCTTCTTCCATTACATGTCTGCCATTGCTGACTTCTGTTTTGCCACAATGTGCTATGCAAGAATACGATGCAGTTACAATGTGGGCTGCAAGCGTACCATCGTTCTTAAAGTTATGACCTTCTTTTAGTCACTGGTGTAAAGATCATGAAAGCCAGGGTCAACTATAACTGTGAAGTTTCAGTGCTCAGGCTAACACTGGCTCCTGCAAAAGTGCACTGGACTGAAATAAAAGCCGGTATTTAACTGTCCTGTAACCAATGGCTCAAAAGTCTCTTGCTTTCTGCACCATTCTTTACCGAATTTTGCTTAAGTGCTATTGTTAGAAGGCTGTATCTGAATGCTTTTCTGACTGGGGAACAGGCATGAGATGCATAAAGCAAGACAATCTTGAAGAACATTTACATCTCTGCCTGCTATTCACATCATAGCAGCAGATCTCCATCTCTACCAGCACTGCGACGTCACCTATTGAGGTGATGCATCAAGCAAGCCTGGTTTAGTTTTCCCCTGAAAAACAGACTTACAGAAATAAAAACTATTTTGGTCAATAATCTTTTGCCAAAAAGGACAGTATGTCTTTCTCTTCTTAACACTCCAGTAACCTGGCCTCCTTGCACGAATGGAGCAGCCCAGAAGCCAGAACACCAGCACAAGAGCTGCCATCTTGTCGCGGCTCCTGCCAGCCAAGTACAGCAGGTGACACCGCAATATTAAGTCAATACTCTTCCCTGAAGGACAAATGACGCACTAAGGCCACTACCAGACTTCTCTTCAGCTCCTTTTACTTTGCAAGAACGTATCAGTCAAGCCTCAAAGGAGGCTTTCTCACTATTGTACAAATCTGCCTGCATTGCCCAAGACCTCTGAAACAGCAACAAACCAGCCTAACTATGAATAACCAGGAGACTGAAATCTACGAATATGAGGAGATATTTTTATCCACTAAATGAGCTGCATTTGTGGAAGACTAAGGTAAAGAGAATAGTTTCCATTATAACAGCATGAATAGAAGCCTTTTTCTTTAGGCTGGTAACTTGCCAAGTGGAAACTATAACCCGCATCTCTTATTAAGGATTTGGAATAAATCCAACATCTGTTGTAACTTAACGTCAAAAGGCAATCTCGAACCTGCACTTGAAACTTTTCAAACTTACTACACGCCCTCTCCCATGATAACTGATTTACTGAAGGTGCCTCTCACCTTTAATGCTATTTACAAAGAAGAGCTTATATACAAAAGTAGATGATTGGCAGGAAAGCTGTACATGAACAGGCAGCACGAACACGCTCCCCCAGCTAGTGTGCCATTACAGTTCAAGCCAGTGTTTTAAATGTTTGCTGCAGGCAAATCTGTGGGCACATTACTGCAGCTCAGTTTCCAATGCCATGTCATCAATTCCCAGTAACTCCAGCAGACTTTTGAGCACAAGAGCCACCTCATCGATAAGCCGGCAGGATAAGCTGCTCAAATTAATTTCTATCAAGTCTGCACCAGCAAATTGTCTACCTCATAGCACTGTAAGTCTAATTTCCCTCTACCTAAAAAAACAAAAAATCTATTTAAGTTTCAAATTGTTTCATTTTCAAATTCAGTGATAACGTATTTTAAACACGTCAATACTGAAGTTCAATAGAAAATCTATCTTCCATTTGAAAAAATACAGGAAGTGAAACACTTAAAAATTCATTAAACATCAATTCACAAAAAAAGTGGAACAGATCCTTACAGTGTTACAAACTACACTTTTAATGGTTTTCAAATAGAACTTTTTTCCCCTTTTATATATGAATCAATATTAAATGTTGAAGAAATTCTTATTAAATGTCAGTGAAATTGTTTCAAGTTACTATTTTATTTTGGAGAAAAATAAAATTTTTCTGCATCACTCCTAACTGGAACTATGAAGCTCACTATCTCTCATTTCAATCTTAGTGTTCTAGTCAGTTCCAACTAGCAGCTTGCTGACGCTGAAAAATGGCCCACAACACATTAAAAACTGAAATTAACACTTCACTGAAGAAGAACGGATATTCTCCTCCTTTGCCGAAAGCCTGCCTTTCTCTTCCAACCAAACTAACATTTGACACAATGGAAACATTTCAGTCAGAACAAAAAAATGCTAAAAATTAAATCTGTTTTTCTTTAAACAATTTTAATCATGAACAGTAGCTTCTGACAAAATAATAAAAAGTAACATCCTGAAGTTTATGCCACCACACGAATAGTAGCAAATTCTTAACCATTACAGTATTTCAATAACGCTAGCCACAAAACATGTCAGTGCTTCAACACTTGCAAAGATTAAATGTTATCTTTAGGATGACTTTGCTGCTTTGAAGCAGCTTTGAATATCAGCTTGGTTTGAAAAGTAAGACAGCAAGGCTTCAAGGTTAAGCATAGTTATGTAAAGCTACTTGCTATTTTACTGTAGTCAAGAAGCACAACTTAAACTTCAAACTCATGTCATAAAATAATAGCCGGCTCTGAATTCCAGTCTCTAAGTTAAAGTTATAACCTCTACCAAAATCCTTCTTTGCTAACCACAAAATATACTTCTTTCTATGCTTAAGTAGTTGTGCAACTTTAATACAGACCTTTGCAGATTCTAAACTTTCACATTTTCACATGGTAAGAATAATTGCTAAGTCTTTTTCTTTACCAATTAATTGATGGTTAACTTTTCCTTTGTCATTTATGTAAATCTGTATTTTGGATGGAACCAAAGGACTCAAAAACTCAACAGGACACATGGAAAAGCCTCTGCTTCCTCCTCCCTTCACCCAAGCCGTTCTAGGAGGAGAATGTGCTCAGGTGGTGTTATCATCTTTTATTCCTTAAGCTTTTGGCCCACTGTTGAAAGCTTACTTATAAACCATTTAGAAACTCTACGCAACATGAGGGGTTTTGTGCTAGATAGCACCATCCCATTTCTCTACACTAGACTACATGTCATTTTGAAATCACTTCTGGACCAGACAGAGACTGCATTGAAGAGAACACTTCTTTAAATTTTACTCCATAATATTTTCATTCAAAGAGGTATAGGCACAGGTACAATGAGAGAGATATGCAAATCTCTTTCTCTAGGAGGCTTTGGGATCAGGCAGTGGCTATATACATCTCTATTTCACACACAGTGATATGTTTCAGGAACACAAAAGCCAAGCACTTTAGTCCAACACCCATGTGATGAATGAAGACAGAAAAAGCAGTACAGTATGAAACAAAGGTTTGTGTACAAGTTGTAAATGTTAATTACGAAGAGCTTTAACATCCTTCTGACAGGCAAATGCCAGCTACATTTATGAAAGCTGCAGAAATGCTTCTGACACTGTGCAAGAAGAACTTACTCTTCATGAAGAAAATAAATTTTCTTAGCAATTTTCACACTTACTTAATATTATTGCTGTTTGTTAAAACCCAGTGATTTCAAAAAATAGGCACTTTTTTGTTCTCCGCACTGCAAGCTGCACAAATTACAAGAATATTATCTGAATAACAAATAATCCTTACAACTTCTTCCACATACTCTTTGGACAGTTACCTGATGCAAAATAATAGTAGTATAGGCTAAGCTGTTTTTGCTTAGCGATTTCCTCACTGCTGACACGCTGGCCAGTCTCTCTTTGTCTAGCAGACTGGCAGAAGGGCACACAGGCTCTTTCGCAAGAAGGTGTCAGAAACATAAGAGCAAGTGAGTTATGAAAGAAGCTGCTCCTAGGCCCATAGGTAATGATACCTCGCCTAATTTATGAGGTAAGAAAATACTTTGTTATTTATAAACACTGAATTCATTCCTCAATCTTTGGCCCTGAAGATACTTCCAGCAATGAATTTCAGGAGCTAAGCTTACAGCACATAGAAAAGCACTGTATTTTAAAATGTGGCTTTTTGTGGTTTTAGCTTAGCTGCCTGTCACAACAGTAGCAACACAGTAGTGTAACAAGTCATATCCCTTCCAATATTTCTCACCTAGTATGAGCTGAAACTCTCATTTTTGAGCATTTTCTCACTGCTCATTCTCTTCATCAAACCTCATTTTCACAGCTCCCTTAATTAGCTATGTCTGTCCAGTAACTCAGAAAACACTGCTCATACCACTTTAATCATAGGCACTGCTTTAAATCAAGGAGAAAAGGATTCATAGAACCACAAAAGCAACACAAAAGAATTGGTCATTTCTCAGCAAGAATGAGCCACATGCCGTAACAGAGAAAAGCAAAGTGTAATCAAGCCATAAATTAAAATGACTGCAGACAAATCACCATACTGATAGACCTGATGTTTTTGTTACTATCATCATTTTAAAAAGAAGGAAAAACTAGATTGTTAGCTTTAGCAATCCTGGTCATTTTGACACTAGTAGGAAAAATAATCCTCAACTTTCAAGACAGCTTTGCTCTTTTTCTTTCACCATCTTTCAAATCAGACACTTTCAACACAAAACCAAGCATTTTTACTCTTGATCAGAGCAAAGATTCAGCTTGCTCCTCCTGTCTCGCTTCCCTCTGTATCTCACCAACAACTTTCTATACCTCCCCAAAAGTTTCTTTGAAGCAAGCCCTACTATGTTGTATATGCAGCTTCTGTCTAAATACATTAAAAAAACTATCCATCGACAGAAAGAGTAGTTTCAAAAAAAAACCAAACAAAAAACTAAACCAAAACTAGAACTTTAATCTCTTGAGAATTTATCTAGAATAAATTTAGTAATATTACCGCATACAACTATTTGTTCCTGAATCTCTGCAGGAGATCTCAGTGTTCACAGAAAGCCCTCTTATTATTTTTCCCCTCTCTTCTTTCCCTTTTTACTTCACACCCTGGGAAGTAATGACATCTAAGCCACGTCTGGTGGACGACTATTCCAGTGCTCTGGCAGGGACAGAGAGGCTCTGCTTGGGCAAGGCAGCAGCTCAGGTGGACAGTGCTGAAGGCCACCTTGCCCAAAGAAGCAAGAATTCAAGTGTTGGTCTGCACAGGCCAACACACATGGGAAAGCTTTTACATGTGCATGAGTGACAGCCACTTACCTGCTTCTGAACACTACAACCAAGGGAATACAGATGGGAAGTGCTGCTTCCTTACAGCGAGCCCTCGCGGGCAAACTATCCCCTCTCTGCTGCTCAATGCAAACACCACACATGTAACTGAATGTACAGAATGTGAGGGATCAAGGGATACCTGCCCCACAGAAGTACCCCAGGGCAGGCTGCATTTTCCTGGGGAGCAGCGTTCCCAACGCCAGCTTTTCATCTCACAGCAACTCCAACGTGTGCCTTTCCTCCAATACAAAGCAGTGCAATCCAGCAGCTGGCCATCACAGATGGCAGGCAGGGGGGCCAACTATCCTCTTGTTATTACTACTTTGTATTTGGATGCCTTAACTACGAAGAGAAGACATATTTTACTCTGTTACCTCAGGGCTTATCAATCCAAAAGAAAACAAATCAAGTAAAACTCAGTTGCGCTTAGGATAACTTTCAGGAGAAATCCTGCTGATTTAAAATAGCAGTTCTGTATAATAACAAAAGAACTGGTGAATAATAGCAAACAAAGAGCATCTCTTTAAAACAGAATAAAAAGTGATATTTTTTTAAAGACACACAAAATAATTATCTTAGAGCTTCAATGATTTAATATAGAAATATAAAACTGTTTTGTGCCAATCTCTGGACAGACAGCATCTTACGGTAAAATTCTGACTGTCAACAGCTAACGTTCAAAATTTCTGAGACTATTACCTACTTGGCAATGAAAGCCTCTGTCCTTTTACTTCACATAAAAATGAAAACCATTAGTCCATTAGCAAACAGATTTTTCAGTAATTTATTAAGATTTATTTGATTAAATGTTAGAAAATGTGTTCAAAACTTGGACTAAATAGCAAATGCTTTCAGAACTGGAAACTACAAGAATGGAATTTTCATAACAACAGTCATTATCTGATTTTAGAGCCATTCATTATTTAACTATGCAAAAAACAAATTTCAGACAACATGCGCTAAAAATAAACTCTCCAAAATAGTAAATTGCCCCCATGCTGCTTTGTCATTTAAGCAATTGCATTTTTCAAATAAGGAAGTTAATTTATTATACATTTATAAAAAATATATTTAATTATTTGCAAGGCACTCCTAAAGACAGACTCCCCACAAAGCTGCCTAACTCATTAAAGGAAAGAAAGCAAATCCTGTGGCATAATCTAATGTTTGCTGCATAAATGATAAAAAATGTGCCATTTCAGAAGACGCTTGTCATATTTTCTATATAAATACACAAGTAAATGCTCTAAAATAGAAGTTTCCTGTCTTAACCAGTGCTCAGCTCTCACAAAAACTACCAGTCCTAGAAAGACCTCAAATCCCAACCTATCAGCATAGGTTCCACTAACAGCAGGTTTGGGTAGGTTTTGTTCTTAAGTTTTTGTTTGTTTTTCTTAAATCTGAGCTCATACTCTACAAAAGAAAAAATTGAAGCAGACATCTTCAAGGGCTAGAAATAAAAGCATGCAAGATATGTATATACCTTATTTTTCAAAAAATGTTAAATAGGTCCTTGCAAGCTTAGTTCTCTGCAGTCTACAACTTTGTGATCAAAAGAAAAACCCTCATTAGATTGCTAAAATTTTTCCTGCCCTTTATTGGGTGTTCACGGAGTCAAAGAAAAGACGACCACATTTAATTACAGTTGTTACCAGCTCTGTCTTACAAGCATGCCTGGTGAGCTTAGGAGAGTCTAAGTGAATACCCAAAAACTCATTCAGCTTTAAATGTGCTGGCCTTAGGAGCTCAGCAGAGGCTATAGGGGTTATAGGTTGCGAGACTGGATGTGTCTGAGGGATATTAAACCAGGGAGTTGTGACACCACGAAGGCCCTGTGGCAAGGTGAGTGCGTAGGAGGCACAAGTCTTTCATGCTGTGTCGTGCATCACAATGTTCTGTCTGGTGCTATCATTAACACTTCTGCACTACTTTCTAATTTCAAGTTATACAATTGACTTTCAAAAGACACTTGCATGTCATCTGTCTTTAAAACAAGGTGCTGAATAATCTAGTCAAAAGGACTAGAAGGGAATTCACACAGACTCAAACTGACTTCTCCCCCATTGATGATGTACTGTCAAGTACTTAAAGCACTTTTAAATCATTATGCAAGCACTTTTCAGAATTAAATTACAAGTGTGACATATGGCATGAAATGAAGGAACCAGACCACAATGCTGTCACTGCTGTTAAAATCCTGTATCATTCAAAACGTGAACAAATTAGTTATGCCACACTTTTTTAGAATTGGTACATTCTGAAACAGCAGTATCAAAGCTACAGCTTTTGGCATCATGCAGCTCACAGTTTAAGGTTTTTGTACTCTGGCAGAACTGAGCTGGTGCAAGAACTGGTGAGGCTGAGCACCGGGGCACTCCGAGCTACACAAACCAGACTCCAGGTCCTGCTCTCCCAATTCCCTAATGACAGCCACTTCCATTCCCACTGCTTCTTCCTGTTCCCTAATCGAGATGCATGCAGTGCCCACGTACAGGGTCTGCCTGCCTCTCCTCCTACATGGTGCTAGCTCCACTTCCCCTCAAACATCCCGCCAAAACAGTCTACCAACAAACAAACCCCCCAGTACAGAGCTGCCCCCTATTTTCAACTCTGAACAGCAGCTACCAAACGCACCCTCCTGATCCTGCAGAAGGAACATTTTTTCTTGTACGCATAAAATAAGATTTCTAGTCAAACATTGCTAGATTTTATTTTAGGGAACTGCCCAGTGTGGTAGACTGTGGATAAAGGATTGTGTTATCCACACTGCTGTTTAATTAAGATGCACCAAAAAAACATCCACACACACACACAAAGATAAGTGTTTTGCTGATTACCTGCAATGTGTTCCACAGCTCCTCTATAACTCCTAAGGTAAACACAAGCAAATGGGAAAAGATGCTTTGCGCCTTAAAGCGAACAGCAAAACTGCTTCCATGAGTTTTTATGAAGGGATCTTATGTGCCCTGTTGATCTATCTGCCTCAGAGAACACAGAAGCAGAGACCTAAATTCTAGAACAAAAATACAATTGCAAGGTATTTTCTTTGTACTCCAAGAAGCCTGAAGATCCAGGACCAATGTGTAAAAATAAGCAATCCTTCCTAGCTTTCTGGGGTCTGACACACAAATGGGTGGCCCATAAGGCTGCAGAGCAGTGAAGTGCAGCACCAGCTGGGAGCAACACCCCACAGCCGACGCCCAGCCCCAGCACTGGGCAGCGGCTGCGAGCTGCCTGCTCCCCTGAATGCTCCCGCCAGCAGCCCACACCCCCTTCCCATTTGCAGCAGACACCAGAGCTGTGCTACAAGGAAGGGATCCATGTGCCAATCACCTCCTGCTTCCCAGTCACCAGCAGCAGAGCTCAGGCAGCCATGATTTGAAACAGCAGCAAAGGAAGGTGTCCGACTGCACGTTTTCATTATTTATCATCTTTGTTGCTTCTCTTACCAAAGCTTTCGATATGCTACTGATGTGCGCATATAGTAACTGAGTCATCTAAACCAATTTTGGAACTGATACAAATTCAAGACAAGAGAACTTCTCAGTTTGATAATCATTACTTCTTTAAATTTTTTCCATCTATAAAGACTTCTTTAGTCTTATTAAAGAGACCCATGAATTACATTTTTGTGATATCTTTCAAACTGGTTTTTAAAGTCAGTAAAATAAAAGATGACTTTAAAGAGGAAATATGAAAAAAAGGAGCTATCTGAAAGATTATTTCTCCATCAGTCTGCACTCCCTTCTGTTAGTCCACCTCTCCACCACACAAGCCAGAGAAAGACATGCGGTCTTCCCCGCACACAATTCATCTTTTAGACAGCTTACATTGTCAGAACATTCCAGGTATACAGCAGGCTGACAGACTCCGCTCATTTGGCAATTACTTTCAACGGAAACTACATTAATCAGTTGTAAAAGCAAAAAACACACTCTTCTAGTTAGTTTTATTAGTTGAGCAGCAAATCTCAGAACAACTGCAGAAACTGGAAAAGAGCAAACAGAAAGCTGAACTCAGTGTTGAAACTACTTAAAGGTCTCCAGCAAATTAAATAATGCCTGGAAAGGTTAACTTTATTTCTTCAAGTGAGAAAAAGCAGACAGGGGTTTGAGCGCAGGTTTTGGCTACATAGCTTCCAATATTTGGCTTCAAAACATGAAAAGAATACAACATAATTAGGACAGATGTGTTTACAAAGAAACAAGCATCTAACGTATGCTGTTGCAGGTAAGACAGACTTTCAAAACCACTATAAAAACTTAAAAGACCATAGCAGATCAGAATAAAAAAAAACAAAATCCTGCTTCTGACCCACAATGCTCTCCTCTGGTAATATTTTTAATGCAGCAGAGCAGAGATAAGTACAGATTTGAAATATTGTTCTCATGGTTATATGAAACACAATCCTTTGTTTCATAATGTGTGGAGTTTGCAGTAAGCCAGGATGAAATTATAGCAAAAGAAAGTATTAATAAACATATGGTATAGATGACACAGGAACAATGTGCAAAATAACTTCACAGTTAGTTCACCTTGCAATTGCTTTCTATCACTCAATCTAATTGCAAAAGAATTATTAAAGTGTCATTAATTAAGCCACCATCTTATTCATAATTATGTACATGTCGTCAAGCAGAATCTCAATAATTTAAAGCACTTAGATTTTTTTAATATCCTAAGGAGAATAGGTTATTTGTAGCATACCAGATGTTTGCTGACAAGAAAGAAAATACACTAAATCAGCATTTTAAGCAACCCGTAGAAACATCCACATACTTTATCTGTTTGGGAACAGGTACCCACTTAAATTCTCCAGGTCACATTTTCTGCCTCTGATAAAACCTTACTCTTTCTATAGGGATATACCAGCAATGAGTTATTTCCTACACATCCTCTACAACAGAAGACAAGCTCTTCATATCTTCTTCTTGCAAAGTCCAAGAAAAACCAGCAACTTCTACCACCTAGCAAGTGTCTCATTAATTTCAGTCAAAGTTCTGGGTAGAGAGCCTTACATATCAAACTCTTTCTACAAAGTATAATATTCTACCCAAGATGAGAATCAATAAAAGTATAACTAAGCTCTAGCAATAAAGGTGAAGGTCTCCAAAGCATGAAGGTAAAAGGCTGTCAGGAAAAAGAGGAAAACCTTCACAAACCAAAAACAGTATAAAAGAAACATCAATTGGTTTAATAAAGACAAAGTGCTGCATTCAGCCTTGAAAATTTATTTTTAAGAAGTACTTTATGCTCACTTTGAGTTCTTTCTCATCCCTCAATAGTATTTCACACATAATCAATAACTGAGCCAGAACTGAGAGAAAAAAAAATGAAGCCACTCTTCCAAACAGTACATCATTTCTAAAGTTTTGATCATAGTTTGATCAAAGGAAATGGTAGCAGAATCACTTTTCTCCTTACTATTACTGAGACTTGGGAAGTTTCATTTAAAAAGTGATAAAGACAGCAGCACTGGGTTCGTACAGAATTCAACTTCGTAAGAACTACCTAAAGATGAGTTAGAAAACACTTTCCACGAGATAAAGGAAAATTATGTAAAATTCTTCTCTGTCTTCCCTCACTTCCCAGAAGTGCAAGAAAACCAGCCTCCCTCCTCCACAACAGAGATAAAGACACCTCGTGAAATCCTAGTAACCCAAGTGCAGACTCACAGACTGGAAGTATAAGCACCAAGGAAAATTCTGGCAAGTAATATAACCAGAAGAACTAAAACCACCCACAACTCAGAAAACTTCATATAAAGGGGAAAAAAAAGTCTTTTCCCTCCCCACCATCTTCCTCCTTATCTAGAAGCTTCTGAAGCTTACAGTATTTTTTAGAATCACAGAGTGGCTGAGGTGGAAAGGGACCTATGGAGATCCTCCAGTCCAACCTCCATCCTCAGCCACAGGAGCAACTGGAGCAGGTTGCTCAGGGCTGTGGTGAGTTGGGCTTTAAATGTCTTCATGGATGGAGACTCTACAGCTCAAGAGACAAGTCACAGGATTTGATCAAAATCACTATAAAAAAGAAGTCTTTTCTGATGTTTAAATGGAATTCCTTGTATTTCAGTTTGTGCTCATTGCCTTTTGTCCCATCACTGGACACCACGGATGCAAATCTCACCAGACTGGCATCACTTACTTGCATGTGCAGCAGGGGCATCAGTCAAGCCCTGCAGAGAAAGGTCTGGGAGCGTTCATCAGAGAAAGCAGCAGATATATTTTAAACAGGACATTTATAAACCTGCTGCCAGATCCCAAAGTTAGGAAAATAATACATTTATGCTGTTACTGGCTCAATAATAAGCAATAGAAATCTTCACATCTTATACAGTCACTCAATATTTCTGCAGGTCAGCCCTGCTCAAAATTCTCTTACTTTTGAAAATTTCCTTCTTTCTCATAAAGGTTTGAGACAGACCCCAGGTTTCAGCTCGTTCCAAACCTCTGCACCTCAAGTTCCAGGCATCAACCCCTCATGCAGGGTAATAGTTCATAGCAGCTACTCCATCCAAAAGGAGTAAAACCACATACCCGCTGGCCAACATCCACCCAGGTTAAGTCTCCCCAAATGTGGCATATCCCATTACAGCAGTTATCAAGGCGAAGGTATTGGCACCTTTTCAGTTTCCACACATCATCACTGACTGAAAGAAATCATTACCTTCTCAATGTGCCTGCTAGAGAGGAGAGTTTGTCTGATGGAGACAGTCCTGGACAAGTAGTAAGCAGCTCATCGTGCTCTCCTTCCCTCAGAACATTATTCTATGTGTGGTTTTCCCAAAGAGTTCATCCCAACTAGCTCTTACATATGGCTGAAGGAATCTTAGTAGCAAAAGTCTCACATTAACCGAAAAAATTCCAAACTGAGCATATGTTTCCCCTAAACGCTGTGGTAAGTAGCCAGAAACTGACAGGTGAAAAGTTTAACTTCATTTTTAATGCAAAACCGCTCCCCATTTTCCAGTACTTCAGTCACCAAAAAACCAGGCACGAGTGACCCCAACAGGGAAATTTAAACTGGAACCAGCTACTTAGAGAGGCCTCAGTAACAGATGCCTTAGTCCAAGCAGAGCTAAGGCTCTTTGATCCATGCAGCATTCTCTACACTGCAAGTGGACTGGCAGCCACTCCACCCTGCTGTAATGAGCAACCACTGCGTGACTAGTAAGAGGGTCAGGAAACCCCCTCCCTACTTCCAGAGGCAGTCCCTTTCTATTTCACATTTTTCCAAAGGTCTAAGATATACACATCAAATTGAGATACACGAGAGACACCTGTGGCCAGGTGAGTAGCCACCAGTCAGCTTATCCTCTGACTGTTCATATGGGCATGTTTATTCTGCCACCTGGCTATTTCTTCTCCAAAAATCAAACATTTATTAACATTGCTGGTCATTCTTCAAATCTTTATCAATTTTTGCTGATTAAGCACTAATACAAACTGCTAGTGAACGTTTCCAAAACACAAAAAAGTGTCAGGGTTTTGTACTAATATTTGAATTAACCGTGCAACTCATCCATATTTTCTGTTTGTAGAAGTCCCAATAAATCAGAAGAAAGCTTCACAAGTTAGTCCAAAGGCAAACTCATGCTAATAAGCTACATCTGGAGTTTTAGATTAAATACATCACTCCTCTGCTTAACAGACTTTTACTCTAAGATCCCTGACTTTCTAAGGCTGTTATCAACCCAAATCCAAATCGTACATATGCCACCCTGAACCGGGCCTGCCTTTTTTTGTGGTACCTCTGTTTACACAGCTTATCCCTTATCACACTTCCAACACTGGGAACCACAGCAGATGGTCCCCTCAGACACAACTCTAACAGGTTTTCTCCACTCCCCCATTCCACTTATTTTTTTGTGCAAACAACTGATAAGGAAGGCTGCTGCAATGATTTACTGATATCTGAAGTTGAAAATTGACAAAATGCAAACTGCTTTTGTTCGCCCCCACCACCCCCCGTGAACTGCTTAACCTCTTAACTACTAAGCAACACAGACAAAGAGTATTAATAATTGTACAAACCATACAGTCTTCTGGATTAGCATTTCAAACACAAGCGGTACTGGTGAATTTAAAGATCATTACTACCTTTAGAAGTTATGCCAGTTACAACAAGCAGCCTACTATTAGTAAAGGAGAAAATATGAGGCAGTCTCCTTAACTATTAAGATCCACTGGTTTGGAAATGCCTTGAAATTATGTTCAAAACCATTTCCAAAAGTCTACTGAAAACAGGCTCTCAAGCCGAATTTAGAATAGAGACTGGACATTTCATTTGTAAATACATATTTATAACCCAGAACAACCTGAAGCTCAGTGACATAAAAATGAAAATGCTCTCAACACTGCTATTAGAAAGTCAGAAAGATGCTTAAAACTAAGCTTCACAATTCTGTTAAGCAAGCCAGGCTCTTATTACTGGAGAACATGAATTTGCAAAACCACTGCGGCAAAATGTTGAAAAAAAACCTAGAGGTCCGCAAAAGCATCTCAACTAACCATCTATGAAGAAGCATCTGCAAGTAGACAGTAATGAACCAGACAGACCCAGAGGGCTTTCTTAAATGTAGGTCATGCCTGTCAGACCATAGCAAAAGACACAGTAACATTTGCTGAAGAGAACCCCGAGTTATTATTGCACTACATTGTAGGCAGACATTAATAGTTACATCTTTGCAATGATCACTATCTGATGCTTAAGAGGAACAAGAAAGAAAATCTGCATAAAGTCAACAGCTGCACTGAATTCAAGAATAAGAGTCATAAAGCATTCCTCATAACATTTCACACTTTACATGCCTCTCTCTTCATAATGTGGTAACACAGAAGAAAAATTTCTGTTGAAATCTGGTGTTTGTTTTACACCAGGGACTGGGAGACCAGTGAAGAAGTAGGCCAAAAGGTGGTTTAGAAAAAGTAATTTTTGCTGATCTATGCCATATTAAGATGAAGACTTAAATTACCTAATTACTGAAATGACATAGTTAAAACCTTGAGAATTATTACTCTTGATATCTGCAGTGTTCTCTTTCCTTGATTGATGTTCTCAGTACGTGATTCTGGTACCTTGCATTTTGTTAGAACACAGTCCCACAGAAGAAGACTATAATACCTTAAGATGTGGATATAGCTGTAAGAACATGAGATAGCATAACGGAAGTACACGTAGCAATAGCCTGATTCCTGGCTGGCTTTTGTTGGCTTTTTTACTCACGCAAGTAACACAGCAAAAAAACCCTGTAAGAATTTAAGAACAACTCCTGACAACCATGAGAGTCAGCAGATAAATGCAGTTACTTTTCACCTGAAGATCAAAAAATTACACTGCTAAAAAATTAGTATTTCAAAGCATAATACAATGAAACCAACGTTATTCAAAACCGCATAGCTCTGCAATCACACATGCATCTCGTGCTGTAAAATCAAGGACACAAAGCAGTATTTATTTTTTTCTAGAGGCAAGTAAGACAAGAAAAAGTGAGGAATCTCTTTTTGCCCTGCAGACAGCTTAAAAACAGATTCATGATCAACTAGAAAACAAGAAAAACTGCTGTAAGATTCACCACAGATGAATCTTTCTAGAAGCAAGCTATCAGGTGAACCCATAAACACTATAAATAGGACACAGTACAAGATTGGAACAGAAAATAAATCTCCACACTCAAGAAATTCTGTAATTAGACAGTAGAACTTGAATTCAAGCTAGAAAGTTATCTAATGAAGGAAAAATTAAGAAGTACAAAAAATCTGTTTGCTCATTCTTTGTTCAGCTAGCAGTCATCAGTCATGAGTTCAAAAAAAGAAAGAGATTCTTCATTGGCCAGCAGCAAAACTTTCCATTTGGAGCTCACTTATTACAGGTTATCAGTGTTTACATTTACCCTGTGAATCTACTGAGATGACATTTACCAGCAAAAACCAGTATCAGGATAACACCTCTTTCAGATTCAAACACAATCCACATACAGATGCAGTTACACTAACACAAACATTTTTATATTTCTTTATAATTCAAAATACATTGGGGTGTTTTGGGGGGACAGGATGGTCTATTTTGTTCGACTGCTTTCCCCAAGTTTATGTTCTTGGTAAGTTTCAGATTTTAAAACACTGTCTGCTTCTTTGAAATACTTAAAAACACTGCTCAACATGTAACGGCTATGGACCCGTGTTCATTATAATCTCACCAAAAGCAAAATAGATAATGTACCAATAGGCTTTTCAGTCTTTGAATCTTTGAATATGACCCCCATTAATCATCAGGGTTATTTATTAATTTTTAACAGACAAAAAGAAAGAATCACTGGAAAGATTTCCCACTGTCACGTTACTGTAAAAAGCAATTGATGCAGCAGTACATCGATCAGCTTTCTTGCCAATAATTGTCATTTCTGCACACACGTGCATGAACCTCAGTATTGCAACATTTTAAACTTTTGTGCTGACTGAGAAGTACTTAAGTGCTTGAACTTTACTTGACTTACAATCAAAAATTAGTGTCAAAATGTGTTGTCAGAGCTGCAGCTCTCTTTTAAATATAGAAGTTAAAATAATTTTGCTGTAGTGTGATCGGGGATAGATTGAATGGCAATACTTAGACTAATTACCTTCTTCTGGGAGGTTTAAGAATACACATGTTAATGGAGAGGATGTTGAGGTCACAATCAAATCTCTGAAAGGCCACAATGCTGTTCATTGGAAGATGTTTCTTCTGAGATAGAAGTTTGCTGTCTGACCACAAAATCTACAACAATTTAGACTTCCTGAAATAAAATAGTAATTTCTAAGACTAACTGCACATATATACTCAACTAGAAAACAAATTAGATCAATTTTTCAAGATACATGAAAAAAATCCACACAGTGCATACTGAACCATGCAGAATCTGAATGCTGTCACTGAAATGTTTTAAAATCTTTTAATAAATACTGTTCACAAATAGGAAGAAAACAAGTTAACATAATTAACTTATATACTATTATCACAAATTTTACCTGTACAGACTGTAAATAAAGAGTAAAAATAGCATATGCATTTCTATTTAACCTCGCCTGAAGATAATTATGAATGCACTCTGGCTGAACTTCAAGTATTCAGATTTTAAACATTAATTTACTTTGACTATGTGCATGTCAAAATGAAAGATTGCTGTCTGGATCCAGACATGCAGTATTAATACTGAACACGTGCATTCATTTCAGGTCAGCAGACATTCCAACTCTACTTCAGCAGGTGGTAGGAATAGCACTCTAATTAAAATCTATATTAAAAAGTTCACAATGGGCTATCTATTCTGAATAGCTCCCATACAGAAACATCACTGCAACTGAAGGACTTAGACCACCTTCACTCAAAAAACTGAATGGCCCCTCACATAAAACACCTTTCTGAACAATTTCTACTTTTTCAACCTACCAACAAATTTTTAAAGGCAGCCCACTAAGGACCTCAGGACCCATTTAAGATACTAAGAAAGGTACCAAAACATTTCTTCAAAATAATCTCACATTTAGATATCAAAGCAATGAAAAAAAGCTAAAATAAGCTCTTTCCCTGTTAGGTATTTGTCATCACTGCAGAAAATGACTGCCTTTCATAAGTGATATATCTGAGAACAGTGTAAACAAGGCCACGGCAATTTCAGCCCAGGTTACCTGGTAAAACAATTATTTAGACACAGTTTTAGGATAAATAGTTTGGGGTTTGGTTTTTTCTAACTTAACATTTTTACATTACAGTTTCAGGGGTGGAGTTTTTGGCTTGCAGTCAGTATGTACCATACTGAAGCCCAGAAATACCCTGACATTTAGCAATGCACAAAGTGCTTCAGTTACGGTGTTTATTACAAACAATACAGAGCACTAACCCCACACAAGATACACAGTCCACTTACTAACCTCACTCCTTGTACCTCACTTCTGCTGCTGAATGAGGTGGTGGTATGACCACCAGGCTGAATGCAAGCACTTGGAATTTTATGACAACCACAGCAAATGAACTGGATATGAAGATATCCAAAACCCCTGAA
Organism: Ifrita kowaldi; assembly: GCA_013398055.1. Classification (NCBI taxonomy): domain Eukaryota; kingdom Metazoa; phylum Chordata; class Aves; order Passeriformes; family Cinclosomatidae; genus Ifrita; species Ifrita kowaldi. The sequence continues at coordinate 487,606 of VZRS01009393.1, forward strand.
ATAGAATATTTAAACCAAAGTTCTCAACAGCAACTGTACTTTGTTCCTCAAGTGTACCTAATAATTGCATTATATACCTTCCAAGAAAAGAGTGATATCGGTCTTCTAACTCAGAAGACAAATAGGTCCTTTTTCTTCTTCAGATTTGAAGAAGTAATAAAGTGATGAACTATTCTATTACTGAGAGCAAAACCAGAATCTTTTTTTTTTAATTACCATTCCCATAGAGGCACTAAACCTTCCATAGGGAGCATCAAGATGATGACAATTCCAGAAGTATTCTCTCTTTCTTTCAGAAACCACTTGTTTCTCAGCACTCAGTTCCACAAAGTGAGACTTAAAGTGTGGCCTAATCCCTTCTCTCTTGAAAGCCACCCATAGCAGACGCCCTTATACCTCCTTCACCTCTTTACTGGGCAATGAGATCAAACTGATGCACCCTGTAGCCAAGGAAAAATTTAAATAATGTTGTATCCCACACAGTTTGCTGTATTTAATGAGGCTCCTGTGTGGAAGTGATTCAAGTTTGAATTGCATGCGCTGGCCAAACAATACTGGATGGCACCTAGATAACAGGTGCCGCTTTAGAACTATAAATTCAAGTATTATAAACAACAGTGACATGAGCTTAAGCTTCTTCTACAACAGCTGTTCATCATTAGATGCCTGTGAAGTTTTCAGCACTCAGAGAAAAGGGGCTTTGCAAGTATAAGCAGAAATAAAGGAGTATTTTCGTTCCCTGGGTACAGTATCTTGCTTTTCTCATGTGTGGAACTATCCACTATACTTCCTTTTAACCCAATCAGCCAAGATACTTAGAATGTTAGTTTGTCTAGTGCAAAGCTAAAAACATACAAAAGTATGTCTGACCTGCTTCTTTCTCCTAGTGAACAGAATATTATCATACCCTTCCATTTAAAATAATTTTGGTTCCTCGTGAGAAACATCCATTGCCAAACAGCAAGAAAGTCTACATATAATAATTACTAATGTTGCATTGAACTTTTGTTACAAAACAGCACATTTCAGTTTGACTATTTATTTACAAAACAAAAACATAATTTAACCCCTAACATAGATGAACATACTAAGAATATTTAACACACCATATTAGGAAAGATCTTTAATAGTCTTATTCTTTTCACAGACACAAAAAGAAAGCATGTGTGAATTTTGACATCATGGATAGAATTCAGCAAAACAAGAGTGCTGGTTTACCAGACAAACATGTTCACAGCTCCATCACAGAATGTTAGACTGGTGTCATTCCACCAAGAGGTTCCTCCACCCTCTGTTTTGTTTCTTTAAGCCTATAGGATACTGCTCAGTGTGTAAACAGAGTGTATATATACAGAACCCGACTGAATCAGTTTCTTTTCAGGGGTAGCATTTTAAGAGCAGCTGGCAAGACAGCCAATAAGCAGATACTGTCTACTGTCAGATGCACAGACAGATCTGCAGCTCTTTACAGGATGTGTCAAGGAACCGTGTACCTGCTTCTCTGCTTTAATGGTGAGGTATGGATCCACAAATAAAATTATCACGAGGCACATCACAAAGGCATAGCAATTACACTTGCCAACGCAGAACTGGAACAAGGATCATTTTAATCAACTTATTCATGGTTAACTAAGTACACTGTAGAAGCTCTCAACTTAAAACACAAAACCTTCGGCCCTTTAAAACAATAAAATATCAACTAACAAGAAATAAAAAACTTGAAAGTTGAACTGAACTTGAAATTGTATTGTCAGCCTGACCACATTACTTTCATGGTAACTTATTAACACACTTCACATGCTTACCTCTACACACAAAAACTCTGCAGAATTGTAAGGTCGACTAAACATTGAAAGGATTTATGCAATTTGAGGGAAGATAAGGTTAAAACAAAATGCTTGGTCTTACTGCATTAGTAACTAGGTATCCATGCCATTTCAAACTACGTGTTTCTCTTAGGTGTCTTGCCTGAGATAGGAACAGAACTCCCCATACAATCAAAGGAAAAAAGCCAACAGCCTTGAATTCCTTACCTCCAGGGGGTGCTTCAGGAAAGCAAGTGTATTTTCACTTAGCTAATCAGGCCTAACTTAGAAACCTAAACTATGGGATGTATGGTAAAAACAATTTTTGAAAACCTATTTTGGTGGATATTTGAGCATTCCCAAGGTAGTCTTTTGTTCATCATCACTTTGATGTAGCAGCTAAAACGTACATTTAAACAAGGACAGTCAGTCCCATTTTAACAGTTTTTTGCTTGGGGGCTTTTTGCCAAAGAAATCTTTCATTGTTTACTCCAGAGTGACATTTTCAAAGACACTACTCTATTTTCAAGGTGTAACTATGAAAACATTTGTGAAACAATGCTACAGAAATTGATGCTAAAAATCAGTAGACTCGGTAGAGGTTAAAAAATACATGTTTTAGCATACAGAAAGCGATATGAGTAGTTCCATTTAAAACACATCTTAAATCCACCTCATTCATCAGGCTTTAAATCCTTCATTTTAGGAATCTGTTTCTTGAGGATACAGTTTGCAACAGAGATGGCACACGTGTTTTCAATACTGAAATGTGTCTAAAGTAACTGGGTACAACTCGGTACCAAATACCACACAGTTTGTTTCACAAGTCGCACACTCCTTGATGTTAGCAAGACATTAACTAGTTCCACACTTCCCACACATCGAAGTTAATCTTGATTTAGTTCCTGGTACCTGAAGTACATGCTAACAGGAATGGAACTACTTTTACAAAAAGCTAGACTGTATTAATGAAAATGAAAAAAATACAGCTATGAAAGCTTAAAACAAGGTTTTACAGGGGTGAGATGCTGATTAGCAGGCATTTCTGTGTCTCAGGTCTCATAAAAACAACAAACCCAGCCCTAGTCCAGAGGGGTCTTCAGATTTTTTTTCCTTTGTATATATACCAAAACTTAGAAAAATGTTTACAGTTTGCATTAATTTTCCTTTTTTGTGCGTCCACCAACAGTAAATTTGAAAAATGCAGACCCCTTCAATTACGTTCTTGAATCACAATTTGGGCACAGATGTCTAGAAAAAAAAATAATTGTCTTTCGACAGGTTGTTCTCACAAAGAAGAACCTATAAATCAGTTCATACAAAACATTATTTTCCTTAAAAAATCATTGTCCTGCAGAACCAAATTAATTGAGATACCGGAGGAAAGATCTCAACTTGAATCAACTACATGTTATTAATTCATCCTAGAAGCTGCCTTACTGCTTCAAACCAAAGGCTGTGAAAACCTGAAAAATAAGAAAGAGAATTATGTTAAACTAATTCTTACACATTTTAAACTGAAACTGAACTACTGCATCATGATCAGGGATCAGTAGCTATGGGTGTATTTCCTGGGGTTATGCATTGTTTTCTAAACTTAGGAAACTTTCACCTAAGACAACAGATCTTCTTTGGTGTTCCATTGTTTAAAGATACAAACATCTAACTTTTGCCATCCAACCACATATTGCAAACCAATCCAGATCACCATGACTTCAGTGTCTTGCATTATATTTGGCTTGAAACTACTTTTCATTTCATTCTGGTACAAAGTATTCCTAAGACTACTTCTTCAATACAAATGAGCTTTCCCCAAAAACTCAGAAAAAAATTGTTTTATTAAAGTTTTTGCCGCTAAAGAAAAGCAAAATTTTTTTTTGCTGCTCAGTATTTCCTTAGAATCTTCCTATAAGAGAAGTTCTTCTGCTAGTATGTTTCTTTTTTTTTTTTTTTTAACGTAAGTGTTATGCCAAATATCACATTTTCTCTTTAGTATGTGCTAGGTAGCACACCTGGAACTTCAAGTACAAATTTATCAACTGATTTCAATTAGTGCCAGGAAGGTGAGTCAAACCAGAAATGCTGTATACACACAATGCAAATAATTACTGATACACCAGTAGAGGTGTGATCCAAGACAGCAACCAGCAAGATCTCAGGAAGTAAATGAAGAACATACTCTAACAGTTAAATAAATCCATTATTGTAAGAAACTGTAAGAAACAACTACAGCATCGACCAACTTTATCTGTTCCCACTTCCCAAAAAAAACCAAGTAAAACACAGTTAACAATGGAAAGAAAAATTCATACATGCACACAGAAAACATGCAGTCTCGTAACATAAATGCCATTTTTGCACTTCACAGACCCTTTGGAGTTTGGTTGGGGTTTTTTTAATGATACATATAACAAGCTGCAGCTGAAGCAAACTTTCTTCTTTTGCTGGAAGAATCCACATCTTTAAGAGATGCAAACTTTCCTGGTGTACGTACCTGAGACCCATGAAAATCTGCCTTGCCAAAATTTCTAAAATGTTTTTAAGCGTGACAGTAAAGGAAACGGACTGCTTAGCACATTGTACCTCCCGCACAGTGAAAACCTCTTGCTAACGCCGATCATTATGAAAAAACCTCACGCCATCCTGATTGGACACACAAAACCCTGGCTGCATCACGTTGCAAGCGTCTTAGTACCACACCCAGAAAGCTTTATTTGGATATGATCTTTTCCATGAATGAACAACTCCTTGCTTACAATTATATAGCACACTCTGAAACCAAAAGTCCAATTTTAAGATAGAAAAAAAGTTAAAACAATTTTAAACTTCCCCAGCTAAGATTCTGAAAATAGAAGAGTTCATATAACTAGCATGAACATACATGGATGATGATCAATTAATAAAAATCATACAAATCCCCCTAATCTCAAAAGACTTTTACACTAATCACTGCTTCATTTCCTTTGCGCCCATATTCGAACTGACAGTGGATCTCATTTTTTCAGAATAATCTTCTAGGATATTTACACAAGCCTAATGTATGCAATGCTCCTGCATTATTAATAATTTCTGTGGGAAACAAATGAAAATTTTACCTCACTTGCTAGGGTTTCCTCTGAACTTTTGAGTCCTTTCAAACAATGCAAAGCAAGACCCTGAGCCAGGAGATCACTTGTAGTGGGATCAATTAAGTGACTAAATTGAAAATAAAATTCAACAAAATGGCATTTTTAACCTAAGTGTTAATTTAAACTGTTCTCAAGGAGAGGTTTCAGCACTGATTTCGGTGCCAGCGCGGTCACACAGCGCCATCTAGCAGTGACTCGCAGTACGGCACTTACTGTGACACCGAGTTAGACACTTCCATAAATAAGTTTGTGAAGTCCTCACTCATTTAAATAAATTCAGAGAAACCAGGGAAGTGACCCGTACAATTGTTATAAGCAAACCTAAAGCTGAAGCTTTACAGACAGAATCTATGCCAACTGCTGCAATTCTCTTCCCATTGACCAAACTATGGCCTCATAAAAGGGAGAAGGTGTTTAAAACATCTTTGATAGCTTATTACTTCTGCAAAAATCTTTCTATAAATTATCTGGAAAAGCTAAGTAAGCATTAGTAGAACTCTTACTGTAACGTAGTCCTGCACAGTTCTCATTTCAAGTCTGACATCAAACTCTGATCTAATGTTTTTCCAAAGCGTTACCTTCACTTATTTTAAGTGGCCAAGATTTCTCTGCTTCTCATGACTAAAACTGTTGAAATATCTCAAGTTACATACACCAATAAATTCAGGGTTTCTAACACACTGGGTGGGGGAAGGACCCTTTATGGCCCCAATGAAAGGCATCAAGATGGATTCTTTACCAGATCAAGTTGCACAAAATACTTGCAGAAATCTATCACAGCAAAAAACTCTAAAACAAAGCATTCCAAGTCTAAAGCTCTAGTTTCACAAGCACATACTTTAACTCAGCACAAGGAAGCCTTAGTACTAAGTGAAAGACAAGCCATCTCTTGCCCACTCAGTCCAGGTAATGCTCTGCCTTCTTTATTCCTCAATGTCTCAATGCATATGCATAGACACTTACAAAGATTTGCAGTGAATCAAACCAAGGAACTAATACAATTTTAGACTAAAATGGCCAAAAAATTTGCCAGAGTATTTTTTAAACTACAGTGGGAAAAAAAATAAAAGCAAATAACAGAAGTGTGATGACAATCCTTGGCTTAACAATTCAGAGTTAGTATTACTAAGAACAGTTATTATTAACAACCATGGTGGCCCTAAATGAGCTGTGAAAGCAAATCCTTAAAATAAACCTCTGAGAATCTCTATAAATTAGCAGCACTCACTTCAGACACATTAAAAAATGGAAGCAGAGAAGCAAGGTATTCTGACCAGGATAGTAGACAAGCTAGCACCAAGACTTCAACTGCCCCATCTTCAACTTTTTTACTCCAAAAATTATTTCCTCTAAGTATTTTTCTATGGAAGTGTATTTCAGTATTTCTTGTCTTATATATATATAAAAAAAACATTAAGTCAATTACAACAGAGTTATTCTGTAACAGACTCTGATTGAGATTTCAGCTGTCCTGGGACCTAAATTTGAACGTTTCATAAACTGTATTTTGAATAAGGCAAAAAAAAACCTACCTCCTCCACATTTATCAAAATTGAACATGCTAGATAAACATACTAATGCACTTGAAGATTGATGCAAATAAACTGGATAATGTCCAGAGGAATGGAACAAGAAAAGTCAGAGCTCTAGAGAATACGACCTATGAGAGAAGCTTTTAGGAATTAGGTCTATTTAGCCTAAACAGAAGATGCCTGTAGGGAGAAGGCATAACAGCGTTCAAATATGTGAAAGGTTGCTAAGCAGAAGAAAAGAATCAGATGTTCTCCATACACACTAGAGAAAATACAGGCAGCTATAGGCTTGACTGTGCTAAAAGGTATAGGTCACACACTCGGGAACACTTTTCAACCAGAAAGGTAGTTAATCATCCAAAACGGGTTTTGAATTCTCCACCACTGCAGGTTTACAACACCCAGCTAAAACAAAAGCTGCTGAATGGCCCAGCCCTGGGAAGGAGAGCTCACCATGCAGGTGCCTTTTGGCCTATGATCTTTGACAGAACGCAGCAGTCTAAGAGGAGGCTCTGTCAGTCATGAACACAAACTTACAACCTACTCCCTGCAGGTGGTCAGGGAAAACAGTTCCACTTAAAATTCCTCTCCCAGTCCTCCTCTGCATCAGTTTACACCCCAGAACTAAACTCTTGTTCCTGCACCTGGCGGCTGTGCTGCCTGGAGCAGGTGAGCAGCATCACACAGAGGTTCTGATAAACTACGTGAATTCCTCCCCAAGCCACCAAAGAGCAGAGGCAAAGTTCACAGCCCCCTCCATTTAAATGTAATTCTGCCTCAGTAAAGAGAGGAACCACTGACAACACTGAAAAGCTGCACCTGTAAAGGAACTGGCAGTCACCTACAGGAGACGCTGCTTTTCTTGTGTTGCTGAGTTTTTATTTGGAAAATAATGAACAGACTCAAAGACAATTCTAACCACCTAAGTTTTCCAACAAGCCATTTTTAACAAAAAGACACAAGTGTCATGGCAAAAGAGTTTGTGGAGAAAATTTCCTTCCTCTCGTAAGTTTCCTGGAGTTTGGGGTTTTATGAAAATCAAGACAAAAAAAAACCCTTTAGCAATCAGATTTTACTCCTGTAACAGAAAATTCTGGTAGTGCTTTTCTTATTCTACTCTCATGTTACAAAGAGTATCTGGAACCATCAGCAATATATAAAGGTGACTGTCTTACAACTGAACTTGTAATTTTCTTTATTTTCTAGTTAGACTTCCAAACCATATTCACTTGATATTCTCCTTCCATCACTACCAGTTATAAGACTCAAACTTCTAGTTAAATAAATATTGGATGCTCAAATTTACCATCAACTGATGGTCTACATCTTTACATTCACAAAGGAAAATTAACATTTCCAATGGTAAGTGAATTTTTCAAAGCATGATAAAGACAAGCAGAAAAGTGGCGACCCATGAACAAACAACAGAATCTCAAAAGTCAACTATCACTTAGGGAATCAATTACAAACAAGCACACTTTTACCCTTAAAACCCAGCCAACAAAAGCTGAGGGTCCAAAATGCCTAATAAAATCCGCAGCCAAGTGTTCTGTCTTCTATTAAATTGCAAGCCAAAAAAATCACTTCTCTATACACCAGTGTCTTGTACCAATCAACAGCAATTCAGTTTTGGCACAATTAACTCAAAGTCTATTTATAGCTATCCAAGACAAAGTTTCTGCTTAGCTTCTTTCTGTAAGCAAATTCCAAAGCCAGGGATTTAAGACAAGACAAAAGCTAATGTCTTCTGCTTAAACAGCCTGTTCCTCAGCCCCAACACTTAATCTGCTAACTCCAACTGGTAGCACACAAAAGCTACAGGATTCACAGCACTGAATACAAGATTGATGGATGTGCATTTCTGCAGGCCCATCATGCCCTGGCTAAGCGTAAGTGTTGAAAAGACTGCACCAGCCCAGTCAGCTTAAGGTCCCCATGGGTGCTAGGCTGTTTGGCCACAAAAGCTATCCCACTTTCCCCAGGTGGTTGAGAAGAGCACAGAAATCACAGAAACTGGCTAGGACAAGGCCGAAGTTTCCTGTGAACTGCAGAAATAGGTTATGACAATATAAAATGTTCTAACACACAGTTTTATGATGCAGTACAGTCATTTCTCTGCATCTCTTGAGATGCAGAGCAGACCTACCACTTCTCTCAGGGTGAAAGGGCTTGCTATCTATCTAGTAGTGCTGAGACCAAAGCATTACTCAGTTGCTGTGAAACACTATGAGCCTGTGCATAACTCGCTTGATTTCAAATTAGGCTTTGGATTACAGCAATGCCAAGAAACAGCAGGACTGAATGGTTATTCCATCAACTCCATGAGGAGGATACAGGTCACATGGGAGTCTGCTCCAGCTTTGCTTTAGACTGCAGCACATTGTCATTCCACAGAGCTCCTTCCCTGCAAACTTAAGGGCCTCCCAGGGCACAGCTCTACTGCCCCAAGAGGTCCAAGGGACAGACTGTCCTTTGACAACCTGTTTATCTCCACTATTTCAAACATCATTCACAATAAAAGATTTTACAGAAATAAATGTAAAATAATATTTAGATGAAAAAAGCAAAAAAATTATACAACTCAGAAGTTCCTGAAGATAAGCTCAAGAAAATGAGCACTCAACATGAATGAATTAAAGAAAAAAAAAGTAAGTACTTCCACAAAACTTAAGTTAAGCACACAAAATACACAAGCTAAGTACACAGCTAGGCCTTACCCACAGTCAACTCAGGATATTAAATCACAGCAGGTGGCATTTTCACTCACAAAACACATTAAATCACATCCTGTATATTGTTTAGAATTTGCTTGAACAAATGAAAAACCTAGCTTTGGAAACTTAGCATAGTACCACTCTAGCGACAACAGTTACCAAATGCTAGCCCTAACAAGCTGTTAGGCACCCAAACAATTAATTACTGATACCCAACCTGAACACCATTTGCCTCTACACTCACAGCTTTATGTATGCTGTAGTTATGCATTTCAACAAGTAGTATTTGTTCAGTAGCCCTTACAGTTTTTAGTGTCTTGGTGAAATACACATGGTAAGATAGTGTAACTACAATTATTAAAATTAAACAATTTTTTTAATCATTCCACAATGAAAACAGTATGTTGATCATTATAAGCAGAATCCTCAAATAATGTTTCAAAGAGAAGTCCATATATAAAAGTAACCCAGCCTACCCAGACCAACAAACATAAAGCAGAATGTGCTTCCAAATGGAATAGTTCTTCAAAAAGGTGCATTCAGGCAATTGCACTTCATGAACCTCAACTCCTTAACACAGACTCTCTGGACGGGAAATTGAGTCCAACACAAAGCATAACTGAAGCTAAAATGTGGTAACTCTCGAGACAAAATAGAAGTACAAAACATAGACCTCAATAATCAACAGCAAAGTTGCCAACGAAATCGGCATAAGATCAGAACAACAGCAAATAATTTAAATTAGAGCAAGTTTATTCAAATGCATATGACTATACTTCAAACGTGCCTAATGCTCCAGGACCGCCAATTCAGCCGTTCCGAGTCCAGCAGGGATGGGAAGTTTCGGCGCCCTCCCGGTTGCGGGAGGGGGAGCGCGGCGCAGCCCGGCTCTCCTTAGGCACCGCTGCCCCCTCTCGGCTGCTCCCGGCACGGCACCACCGCGCCGAGGCTCCTGCCCAGCCCTCACTGCACAGCGCCTCGCCCTCTAAACCTTCTCCAGCTGAAGAAAGCCTCAAGTACCTTTAACCTTTTACCTGGAAAAAAGCCTATACATTACCTTATCCCGACTCTCTGTGTGCGTGTGTGTGATCACTATATAAACATTCTTTCAGAAAGAAACCAGAAAGGTAACGTCCGAATTCGCTCATTTGGCCAAGGGGGCCTGGGGAGACACAGTGCTGTATCACTTAAAAAGAAAAAACAAACGCATAAATTAAAAGCACAGACGAGCTAAGAGAGCAGCAGACACACTCCAAGGATGGGATGTGAATCGAGGAAAGATAAAAAATTGCTAAAAAAAAATTTGAAATTGCTAAAATCTTTCATTGCTTGTTCACTCAGTGACAGGACCTGTTCTAACACAAGAGCCACGGCTTCACCACGTTTACATGAACATAACCAAAGCCAGCAAAAAAGAAGGAAACAAGAATTACGCTCAGGTCTGATAGTCCTTTTCTCTCTCTCTCTTTTTTTTTCTTTCTTTATTTGCTCCCATCAATGTGCAAAAGCACCAAAACCAATTTGTGTCTATTATCTGTTTTAGTGCATTTCTACTGTCTCCAGCCAGCCTCTATAATCACATGGCAGTCTTTTCTCCTAGTATGCCCTCAGGCCTAACAGAGGGAGAACAACACAGATTAATGTTCTGTATTTTGAGACACAGAACACTTAGATTTGTGCTACATACAAAATTCTTACAAGCAACACGCCAGAAAGCAACACACTCAAGCTTGCCTTGCTCCCCAGAGTAACTTACAGCAACTCACACACAGAGGCATCCACATGGCAACTGACAAAAAACCATTCCCAAAATATATTAAAAGCATCTTAATGCAAAGCTGTGACCATGGCAAGTTCAGAGAACTCTGTGCTCATAAGCAATTTCTCAAACCCAAGGAACTGGCAGCTAAGCGTCGTTCTTTCTAGCAAATTAAACTGTAGTCAAACTGAAGCAAGAGCCTGCAGTGAACATTAACCTTCCACCACCATTCCCCAGCCATCCAGGGTAACAAGCAAGTCCTTTTCAAGTGCTCCTACAAATGCTCCTGACCAAAATATAATCCTGCTCCTATCTCTGAGAGTACATGGTCAAAGAAATCTCTTCAGGTTATAAAAAAATACTCAGTTCCCCCATTATCTTTTATAAATCTACTATAAACCGTGAGACATCTGAAACGAATGGCTCTGTAGAATACCCTACAAAGCTCCTCATCATGTGGGTGTCTATGCTGAACTCACTTCATCACTGCTATTTATGCTTCATTTGCTGATTGCTTAACCATCTACTACAGGGGCATATTCCACATAGGAGGATGGATGTTACCAGGAGTTGAAATTTACCTTTCATGGTTCAATCCTTCTCAAATTCATTCTCCTGGATTACATGAAGTTCAACATTGCCAGAACTAAACTCCATTGCACAATCACCAGAGCATGCAGTCAATGCTCTGTCACTAGAACCAACCCTAAACATGTCATGCATGCCTCAATTTACCTACTTGAGCTCTCTGCAAGTGTCTCTGAAGATAGTGTGCACATAGGATTTACTTAGGTTCTTCAACGTGCTCCCAACTTTCAGTTGCCAGGCCTGTGATTGTGAAATAAAAACACTAAAAGAAAAAAAAAGCCACTCATAGATGAGTAAGTGATTTTAAAGAGGATAAAGACAGTACACACTTGTCATATCTAGTACTAATGGCAGTGATGCCAGTATGAGGAGAAAACAGACTCTAGTTCTTATCTAGTTCCCCCATAAACACGGGACACATTTCCCAGTTTGAGAACTAGAAGTTCTATCCTGTAACAGAGACAACATCCTCAAAGCTGGACTCTCCACTTAACAGAAAGCTGCCCAACAGGAATAAGAAGCTGACGCTGAGGAAGCCGAGGTAGGAAAAACTCACCACAAAGAGGTCATATATCTTGTACTGTGCTACAAGTCAGAAGTGATAAGTAACAGAAGTCTAGCCACACACGGGTTAGGAAGTTTTACAGGGAACACTGGAGCAGTAATACACAGCTGCCAAAACCACAATTATACGTTAGTTTACAGAGACTTGGGGAACATGCAGTGCTGCAGATGAGTCACAGCATGATGCCGTATGAACTCTACACTGCAAAAAACCATCCCAACAGTATCCAGACTCATCGTCCCCCTCACTGCCTTACAGGACACTTCTGGCTGCACTGGGAATATCTCTTCCTGCCAAAGAACTGTGAAATCTTGATCCTCTACAGTTGTGTAACTCCATCTGCTATATCCCATGAGCCTCACCTGTTTTCTTCCCTGCTATGTCCCATTTCACCCTCTCTCCTCATCCTCCTAATCATCTCACCATAGAAGTTTCAGATTTTAAAAAGAAGAAAAGCTCCACACCCACATCCCAAGTATTCCCATACTAACTGCATGTCAGAGCACTCTTTTCAAGCCTGAGCACCAAGAATCAGCACACAAAACAAACTTGTGACGAACAGCAACTCCGATCTTCTAAAAGCAGGAATCAGCATCACTGGAACTGTAAGGCAATTAGCTCAAGACAACATGTACGAAATAAGTTACTTTACTGCCTCTCTCAGTACCAACATCCAAAACCTTTTACATCCAGACTATGAGTCAGCTTGAATCAGAAAGAGAAATCTGTTGCAGAACAGGTATGCTGGTAAGGTTATCAAGCAATGCAAAAACCATACACACCTGTAACTCTACAGGTTAAAGACAATGGAGGAATTCTTCAGCAAGGGTACAAAACACCAGAATTTACATCTCTGTTCACTTTTCTCCATTGCTCAGCTGCTTCAGAGACAGTTTCATGACTGCAGTATTGTAGAGAAAACAGAAACACCTCTCATCACCAGAAAAGTAGTGTGGGGTATTTTGTGTATTTAAACATACATCATGCATACCCTGCCCCCCGAAAAAGGATTGCAAATTATCTTTTTCTTCGAAATTGGAACTGCACTCACAACCATTTGAAAAGTACAAATCCAAACACAAGGACTACCCTTGAATTCTCTGACTGATAAGGCACTTAATGAGCAGCGAATAAAGATTTGTCTTTTAGCTTAATAAAGAATACTAAAAATACCTCACCATGAGGATGGTTCACCCCAAAAATTACACAGTAGTCACTACCATTTTACATGATACTTAGGAAGGAACATATGAGCATTGTGGAGAGGGTTGAGAGCAAGGTGGAGAGCAAAAAATGGGAAGACCAACTGCGGATTCTGAGCAACTAAAAGCATACACTGGAAATCAGCAGAGATCTTAGTCAAAATACTTCATCAACCACTATTCAGGCTGCAGAGAGCTTATTTTAATAATACAATAACCTATTTAAGAGATCTCTACTTTAAAACAGTAAAATAAATCAAAATCCAGTATTAAAATTTTATTGTGAAGTACAAAAGTACTTTTGAAACAACACTTGAAACAAAGGACCAGATTCTGAAGTGACTCACAACTCATGAACCAATACCTCTACAGTCTTAGTAATTTTCTTTATTTTGCACTTTGATGAATAAAACTCATGCTGCAGCATGCTTTGCTGTGTCTGTATGGGGATGGCCAAAGTCTACACAAGCACAGCTTGTGCAACACAATGAACACGAGACAATGTCTTTGAACGCTGAAGTCCATATTACATTGTAGCACCTCATCTGCTTTTCAACAGCAGACTCCTTCCTTTTACACCTGTCTTCTTTTCAACATGAGGTCTTAAGAAGATCAAGAGCATTTTTCTTTCTTGTCTTCTTCCTTCTTTCTTCTACTCAAATGTGCTGTTTAAGCAGATGGAGAGTCTTAATGAAACCTCAGTTATATCCACTGGTAAACAAAACTGACAAGTGTTTAGAAAATTAACAAGTAGAAGAGGAAGAAAAACCCCAGATAATTTCTTTAATGGGATTTCAAAATATTATTTGATATTTGCTTCAGAGGAATACATAAATTCTCTGCACAGGGAGTTACAGAGCTGTAAGACATGTAATTTGGACTATAAACACCAAGATCCAATAGGAATTGGCAAGTCTCACTGATACAAGTCCTGCCAACTAAACATAATAATGGAGTGAGCTCTACACAGCATTTTTTCTACACTTGCAGAAAAAATTCTTGAGACAGTGCATAGGATGCCTGAACTAATTTTAGATTAGTCTAAAATTGCTCAAGTAAAGCTAAAGGTCTGTAACATAACCCAGTTTCTAAGTGCTAAATCAAAGCTAAGCCCACTGAACGAGCAGAAACAATTCTTGTTTCTAGAATCCCATGCTAGAGGAGGAGTAAGTTTTGTGCTCGCATTTATTTCCAAAATCCACAAAAGTGTAGTGCAGATAAGCTGTAATTGGTTTAGCTTCACTGAATGTTTACTAATAGTTTTTGCTTCATCTTCATAAAAGAAAAAGTTACTGATCATTCTTCCGATATTTCTAAGTAACTAGCAATGCCTTTCCTGCCCCCCTCCTGCATGTTTTACAATGGCTGAGGAGGGAACGCTTTGGACCTGAGCAGCCCTGAGACAGCAGCAATCTGTACAAAATAACAAGCATACTTAATGTCTTGATCCATCAAAATGCATTCAAAGCTGGGCCAAAACCCATTAATTCCACACACCTAGAAACATACAGATGTCAACATATGTGAATACAACTACCCACTTCAGAAGACAAAGCATTCTGTGTCTGACTATACCTGTGCAGCTCCATTTTTCAGAGAGAAAGTACAGCTACATGGCACACATACTGAACTCCCTTCCCAAACAAAAAATCTTGCTCACAATATTTGAAAGCTCCCAGCTCGCCCACTTCCTGTTTTTCACAGCAGGCATTACTTGTCTGTACCATGAGAGTTTCTTCCTCCAGGGCGTATCTCACAGGGAGCACTCCAGCAGGTCTGCAGGCATATCTAAACTATACAGCAAGTCATGCTGCCAAGAAACCAAAACCAGTTTTAGAACCAGTAAAGCCACCATCAGCCACACTGTTTTCAGAATATGAACAAGCACCCATGGTACAGCCCTACACTGATAGCAGCTGGTCCACACATTTCTATGTGGCTTAGGCTCACAAAAGAGCTTTGTGTTCCCACAGGATGGCATGCAAGATTTGTTCAGAATGCTGCCTACCTTCACACTGTAAAAGCAAATACAAAAATAGGTTCAGCTCTTCTGCTGGTTTTCCTTTGCCTATTTTTAAGCTGATGCAGTCCCTGACTTCTACCCATCATTGCTGTTATCGCAGTATCTGTGTATTGCTGATTCACACTCTGGTCTCTCCCCAGACAGAGGCAGTCTTTGCTCTGAAAAGCACAACCCTCAGTTTTCGCCTTTGGATATAGACACTCCTGGAAGCAACAAAGGGTGCTTGTACAGAAAGAACATTTTTGAAACACATGGAAAGCAAGGAGGACATTATATCCATGTTCAGTTTCAGGTAAGTCAACTTGTAAGGCAGGTTGCATTGTTACAAACTCCAGTTAACAACAGGAGTCTGTCTGATGCTGCTTTTCTTCCTTCTGTGTTTTTTTCCAATCTTGCAATTAGACAGAAGACTCTAGAAATAGTGCTTGACTCCTTCATAATGGAGCAATAATTGCAAGTAAAGCTCACACTTTATTTCCTGAAGCAAGAACTTTATTCCAGCATCTTTTCAGTAAATGTTGTCTCAAAAGCTTAAGAACATGCAGGAAACAGGCTAATCCAAACACTTTTATTTAAGTAATAGCTGTCCAAGACATTGTGACAACAAGACAATCTTTCACCTTAGTGAGCATTTCTATCTTTTCCTCAAGATTACAACTGTTTTATATAAAAGTAACAAATTCTAGCAACAGAGGCATTGATTTACAAAATAGCTCTTGCAAAACATTTTCTCCTTATTTTTTGCATACCATAAACAATATTAATTTCAGGAAACGTTTGAAATTCAGATCATGTTAAACAACACTTACTATTACTAACTGCTTCACTGTGTAGGACAAAAAGATTAAATCCCTATTTGACATTCTATCTGAACTTCCCAAATGACTTAATATAAAAGAAGCCAAACACACCTTCTTAAGAAGATTGACAAGAATTACTTAATTTCAAAAGGCAGAAACTACACTGCATAATTTCTGGCTATCACCTAGCACAGAGGGTTTTTTGTTTGTTCCATTTAATGTATGTATATACATTAACATAAACTAAATCAAGACTTAGACTTAATAATAACTAGAAACTAGAGGTCAATTTCATTTACAACTACCAAAATTACTCTGGGACTCCTGTCCCAGCAACTGCAACTTTTATTCAGTTTTTAGTTCTCAGTTTAGGATTCTAGATATAGACTTATTTCTATTCTAATGTTATGAACAGTTAATTTTCTAAAAAGATAAGGTAAGGTATCAAAAACTTAAGGCAGTTTCTTCCTTCACTGCACTCTCATCTTTCCTACATCCCTCCCAGTAAAATTTCAAAAGCACAGAAGAGCCATCTGAATCTTGACAACCCAGAAGTAGTTTCTGGAACAATATGCATTAGAAAAACTAAGGTAAAGAGGAGTTAAATTTAAGAAAGCCATAATGAGAACTCATTTGCAATCTTATACCAACAGCTGTCACAAATAAGGTTTTTTGGACCACTTGTCTGTGGAAAGAGCATTCCTACTCCAGAATTGTACACCTAATTTAATAATCACCTGGGTTCCCTAAAATAGTTCAGCATTTGAATAATTCAGTGTCTTATTTCTACTTAAGAAAGATCAACAGCAATAAAAGAAAATGAGATGCAACTGTTTAACGGTACCATGAGGTGTTCAAGGAAAGAAACAGCTGTTTTGTGAAGTCAGGAATGTTTTTAGAAAAATGTCAGGACAGACAACTTTGGAGTCTTTCAGTATACAAGTTCAAGTGCAAGACACACCTGAACTTGAATTAATTAATAAAATTTGAATTTCTATTTTGAGTAGTCAAAAGCTACACAGAAGTATTCAGATAATACTTCTCTATTAACATATGGTATTAATCCAACTTTTCAACTTTTTTGTCAGCATATTTTGTATTAAGGAGATGAAATGTGGTTAGCACAAGCACAAGTTTGGGGGTATTTTTAGGATTGAGGAAATTTTTAAAGTACTCGGAAGGGAAGGAGAAATAGCATTCTCAGCTCTTTGGAACCTACAAGGTACAATCCTGTATAATCCCACCTCCATCATACTGATCTTCTCTCCTGAAACAAAAGATCATACACCTGGAGTAGACCACCTCTGCTCCAGTGCAAACACGCACATCACCAAGTGAAAACACACTGCCTCTCTCCCTCTCCCCCTTGGGTTCCACCAATTACAATTAAAAACCAAGAATTAATATACTTCCCGTCCACTTTTATGGAAACTTTTCAATTCAGTTTAGCAAGTAAAATGTCTAAAAAAGGCACTGAATGACATCCATTTGATGTCTGCCCTGTCAAGAAAATCTAACCGTTCTGAAAGCACTCATCCTGAAATCTTTCTGCTTAATGCCAGGAAAACACTTTACCTCCTCACCTTCAGATCTGAAAGGGGGTCAGAAAGGGACTTTTAAAAGCATAATTAGGACTGAAAATATTTGACGATAACTTGACAGCACTGAACGTTCACCCTAGAAAAACTGATTACAGGGTTCACTCATTCTGTTACCTGTAATTTTGTATCCATATGCAGCCAGCTGTCCAGCCATGTATTCACCATCTGAATTATTGTGAGAACATCCCCATGTACGAATCCAGATTTTCTGGACACCAGGAATAATGCTGTCAAGTAAAAAGGAATGAGAAATGCAAGTTAAATGATAAACAAGCTTCCCCTTTAAGCCCACTGAACTGACTGAATGAACTGTAACTCTTCAAACATAAAATAAGCAACACAAACAGTAACAACTCCGAAACAGCTGAGGAAAAACAGTAATTATGTGATTTTAGTGTAATGGGTACTTGGCCTTGCTGGGATAGAGTAACTTTCCTCACAGCAACCCATATAGTCCTGTGTTTTGTATCTGTGACTGTAACAGTGTTGATAACACACTGGTGTTTCAGCTGTCATTGAACAGGCCTTGCCTGTTTCCCACTGTGCTCCATCCTACCACAAGCAGGCTGCAGATGGACAACAGGTTGGGAGGAACATGAACAGAATAGCTGACCAAAAGGATAATTCGTTCCAGAAGACATCATGTTCAGGAATAAAAGCTGTGGGTTTGGTCTTTCCAAAATAACCATTGTTCTGAGACTGGTTGGGTACCAGTCTGCTTGTGGGAGGTGACGAATGGCTGCTTTTGCATCACTTGGGGTTTTTCCCTGCTCCTTCCTTCACTTTATCTGTCTTCATCTCAACCCACAAGCCTTCTCACTTTTACTCTTCCAGTTCTCTCCCTTGTGGTGGAGTCAATCCACCACAACTAGCAAGAGATAGAAAAGAGTTTCAGCATGGAGAAGGTACAAGAGCTGTAGGTTAACAACAGATTCAGTACATTGCAGTTATGTTAAAGCAGCAACAAAAACCCCAACAAAACACACAAATAAACACACAAAAAAAAAATCCCAAACCTAAACTCCCCAACTTTCTCAAAATTATCATATCATGTACAAGTAACCTTCAAGTGACAGCACTGAAATGAGGCCACCAGCAAACAAACTGCAACCTTTTGATATTATGGCATGCACTGACTGTAGTTCCCTCCATACAAGCCAGCTCTATAAATTAACCTGATGGCCACCAGCCGCACAAACAGTGGAAAGCTCCCATCCCAACTTTTCCAGGCTACAGAAGCAGCATGGCAGACAAGCAGTGTCGAGCTAGCACATACAATGCTCCAAGAACCAACAAAAAGTTCTGCAAGAAGCTCTCATTGAAATTCCTGGGATAACTGCCAATTGAGCTAAAGATGCCAGTACAAGAACACCACACATCCTAGAACACTATACTGCACCCTGCCTACAGCTTCTTTTTTTCCCTCCCCCTCCATGCTTCTTTTTTAACAGACACTTTCCCTAGCTAAAAATAGAAATTTGTTGATGGAACATTAATGATCATTAAGTGTAAACACAGGGTATTTAGACTTCCTGCTGTCCAAACAACACATGTTCAATGCGCTTTCTTGGGTACAAAACACTAAAACACAGCCTGTTAGAGAATATACAGTACCTGAACACTTTGGGGCATGAAGTACTTGTGTGGAGTATCTACAGAGCACCAGTTCAGCTGTCCATACACTCCTGGCAGACCGGGGCCAATGCACTTTTAGGGGCATGCAGATAAAGATGTACTATTATGCTTACAAAATCTCTTTTGAACGCAGATGAAAACCCAAAATTTAATTTCTCCACAGGAAATTACATTTCCATACACAATTTATTTTCATCTCTATCGTACACGGAAATTTTATCCACCAACTTTAAACTAATGTGCGAAAAAAGAAAGAAAAAGAAAAACCCCACATCTCAGAACTGCAGTAGAAACTATAATCAATAACTGAGTTGACCTATACTCTAATCAATTCCACCGCAGCAGATTCTGTTCTTATGGAAATCACAGTAGGAAAAATGCAAAGATACATTTTGTGCTTATTGCATACTATTTCCACTGAAATAAAACAGCAAGTTCAAAAGAAGTTTCGCCATGTCACTTGCAGGATGCACACACAAAAAGCACAGCCTTTGCAAATCCCAGGATCCAGAAAACAGGTTGCAAAACTGAAGCAAGGATGACATACCCTTCATGAAAGCAGACTGGCTCAGGGAATACTTCAGCACACTGAGCATACGTAAGTCCCTGGGCCCTGCCAGGATGCACCCACAAAAGAGACAGGGGTGTACTGGAGACAGTCCAACAAAGGGCCATAAAGTTCACGAAGGGACCAGAACATATCTCATAAGAGGAAAGGCTGAGAGTGGTGGGACTGTTCTGCCTGGAGAAGAGACGGCTCAGGGTGATCTCATCAAAGTATATAAATACCTGAAGGGAGAGTGCAAAGAAGACAGAGCCAGGATTTTTTTCAGTGGTGCCCAGTGACAGGACCAGAGGCAACAGGCACAAACTGAAACATGGGAGGGTCCCTCTGAGCATCAGGAAACACCTTTTTCACTCTAACAGTGACCAAGAACTGGCACAGGTTACCCAGGGAGGTTGCAGAATCTCCATCTCCTGAAGATACTCAAAAACTACCAAGTCAGAGTCCTGCCAACTGGTTCTTTGTGGCCATGCTCAAGCAGGGGGTTTGGACAAGATGACCTTCCAACCTCAAGCCTTTTTCAACTCTCAGGATTTTGTTCTTCTGATTTCAGATGTCAAAAGGCTACTCCAGGACTGCATTTAGAAGAGCTCAGATAGCATTTAGGTAATTACGATGAAACACAGTTTTTCAAAAACGTTTTACACATAAAAGCGTAACAGAAACCATTTTTCCAGTCTGATTATTCCATTCATCAACATCTCAGCAATAACTGATTTCTACAGAAAATAAGTCTAGGAAAAGAAATTTGCTTAGGATTTAATATTTATTCCCTCTACATTCTATAACGACTATTTTACTCATTTTTATCTTGTACACAGATTTTACACCAAGATATAACACGAACTACCACCTTATTTTTAAAAGCTGAAAAGTGCATACAAGATACAAGAAAAGCAACGACATGGGGTCGATGTAAGACTTTACCTGTCACTTGGGGGCTCATCATCTGTCGGAACGTTTTTCTGGGAGTTGCGTTTTCGCACTTTGGGAAAAACATTCTTTCTCACAAACTGCCGATCGTGTGGCTTCAAATCTTCTGCTGACACGATGTCTTCGATATCCTCAAGCACTGACTCACAGGCAGCAGGCATCTTCAGGAAGTGTTGGAGAAGATTGGCATTAGCAAAGCATTTGAGTACAAAACCAAGACCTCGTATCTACTGCACATTTCTCAGAAAGAAACGTCAGATGTATTTCTAAGCAATATACCACACGTATGAGGGATACTGAGCATATAAAAACAATCCACTATCCAGAGACATTTCCTGAATGCCCTCTTCTCCCAATACCTCAAACGCAGGCAGGGACAAAGTCACCAACCATACAGATTCTCAATGGCTTGTTTATAAGTCATCTGTACCTTGCCATCTTCTAATTCAAAAACCCTTCATCTCCCCTGACACGACGCATCCAAGACACAGATATTTTAATTGTGTCAGCATCGTAATAAAATAGTGAGTTCATGTTATGTGATGGATGTTCTTCCACTGACATCACAGAAGAAGAAAGATACAGAATCCAAGTGACTGCTTCAGAGGCCATTCTGGCTCTCTTATTTGGGTGGGGACTATCTAAATATGTTTTCACAGTCCTTCTGAAAACAAACCAAACTATTCCTAGATGTCCTGATTCCACAGCCTTTCATCTGAATTAGTTCATTCATTGGGACAGTAAAATAAAAATTTCTGTTTTCAAGTACAGAATGTTAAACAACTATACCTAACTAATATAAAATAAATATACTATCATTTGGCTAGAATAATATACTAAAAGATTACTAAAATCTAATTATATTTTCCACAAGAAAGTAAATATATATGCATATGTATCTCCCAGCAGATGTCAAAATCCAGATTAGTTTTCAGGAATCAAAAAAAAAGCCATTTGCTAGAAGAGTCTATAAAAAAGTGACTGCATTAATTACATGCCACACTGCGCTGTAACTCCTAATTAGGATAAAGTCTGAAGTACCATTGGAAACTCGGGTTTTTTACATAAACCAACAGTTTACTAAGGAAATCATATAAGGGCATTTCACAGAGATTACAGGGAAAATACAACACTTTGCTAACTGACAATGAAGAACAAAAAAACAAGGCTCTAATTTCTTTAAAATTAGACTTCAGGAACGGAAGATTTGCTACTGGCATAAAAACACTTCCAGATGTTGCAAATGAATTACTGAAGAACGTAAGAAGTTAAACACCCGTGCATTTTCCCAGCACGTGTCCATCAGTCAATCTTGCAAAACATACTTCAAAATAAAACGTCATGTAAGATGAACCATCACACATCTGCATTTAACTTAAAAAGGAACAGAATGATGTCACAAAGAGGATGCATCTCCCCCAGCTACTTAGGCAATTAGCATTCTTCTAGATAAAAAAACCCAGGATCTACAAAATAATGCAGCAAAACGTGAACAAAAATAAACATTTCTGAAAAGTCTAGCAATGAAGAATACGAGGGAAAGGCGACATCTCTTACACTACTTTATACCACTGACAATATGTACCAATAGGTAAATTCATCAAATCAATATCTGGAAGGGAATAAAATGATTTGATTTGTTGTTTTTTCTCTCTTACAGAAAAATACCCAATGTAATGGAGCAGCTGGAAAAACAAATAAGCTTAGCTTATTTCAGTGACCCATGGAAGAAAGAATACAGCCAAACTAAAACGCCTACCTTTTTAAGCAAGGTCTAAATCCTCTTGGACAGTAATCCTGGGGGGTGGGAGAAAAGGAAAAAAGATATGGCATGAACAAGCAGAACTAGCAGACAGAAAACTGTGAATCCACGTTATTGTCCAAAAAGCATTCATCCTCCCTTTGCAGAAATACCTTCCTTGCTCAGCTTGACCTCATCTGGACTGGGTACACATGCTGGCTGGCTGGCAAGGTGGAAGAGTACCCACGTTTTCCCTGTCTCCTGAGCAGGGGCACTGTTCTCTTAGTCCTTCTTCTACAGAGTCTTTTTTGTCAAAGTCAGATGTATTTAAGTTATCTCAGACTTCCTCCAGATTCTGTCTTCAATCAGTTTAAAATTTTGAATGAAAGAAGGGAGAGATTAACAGTAAATTTTAGTTCAAGTCATTCACAATTTTTTTTTTAATTAGAATACTGTGAAGTTATTTTAAAACAGATTATTTGATATCTGCACTAGTTCCATATGCATGCACGGCATCTCCTTCACAAGGAAAAAAAAATAATGACAGATTCCTGCAGCTATTCTGGTAGATTGACTAAAATAAGAAGCAGTATCAAAATTAAAATTTAATGTATTCTTCTCACACTGCCAAGCTGCACCTACAGAACTCTACATTTCTCCTAAAAAAATGTTAGTAAGCAAATAAAAAACTGCAGTTGTTTTAGCATCTTCTCACAAACAGAACTTCCCTTGTGCCAGTCTGTTTTGGTCACCCCTCCTCAATCTCCTTGCATATACCAATGGAGGACTTCCATCCAGGTGGAAGAGGACTGCTCTTTTCAGCTATTTACTAACAAATGTTTCCGGTAGAGTCCCAGGATTTTATCCCCGGGCTCACACGGAGTAGAAGAAAACGGTACCATTAATACAGAGTGAGACCAAGTATTATGCACATATATACGTGCATGTGAATGTATGTGTGTATATATATACATATATCACAGAATGATAGGATTGTTAGCGCTGGGAAGGGACCTCCAGAGATCATCCAGCCCTGCCAAGGCAGAGCCACCTGGAGCAGGTTACAAGGGAATGTGCCCACGTGGGTTTTGAATGTCTCCAGAGAGGGAGACGCCACAGCCTCCCCGGGCCGCCTGTTCCAGTGCTCTGCCACCCTCGGTGTAAAGTTCTTCTTCATGTTAAAGTGAAGCTTTCTGCGTTTTATGGCCTCGTCCTGTCACTGGGCACCTGAAATGTCTGGCACCATCCTCTTGGCACCCGCCTCTGAGATACTTATATGAATTAACGAGATCCCCTCTCCGTATTCTGTTCTCCAGACTAAACAGGCCCAGCTCCCGCAGTCTCTCCTCATATACATAAACATGTAAACAATCCATATAAATATAAACACAGACACAAGTACAGCCCACGGGCGAGGGGCAGCCGGGCCGCCGCCTGGACCACGCACGTCCCGGAGCCCGGCTGGGCTCGGCTGCCCTACCCGGCTTCCACCCCGCTGAGGATACCCCTTCCCCGAGCTGCATCCCGGCCGCCGAGCCCTCCGGAGATTCCCGCCAGGAGGTTCGTCTCCTCCTCCCGGCACTAACGCGGAGCCCTGGGAAGGCTCCACAGGGGACAGGAACATCGCGCGGGCAGGAGAAGGGGAACTCGGCCACACCGTCAGAACCGGGCAGGGGACGGAAGGACGGGACGGAAGGGGAGAGGAGCGGAGGGAAGGGGGCCGGGGCCCAGCCCGACCCCGACACTCACCCGCGCCTCACCCGGGCTCCGCCATCGCGCCCCGCCCCGAAGCCCCGCGCGCGCAGCGACGCCAGGACGGCGGCCGGCGGAGGCCAGAACAGCGCGGAGGGCGCGGCGGCGCCGCTTCGCTACTGAGAGCGCGGTCCCCGGCGGGAGAGCCTCACGGACCCTGGGAGACTCAGCTTCGTTTTAATCGGAAAACAGCAGTCCCAGCAAAACCTATCCAGCTAAAGCGGCTGCGATTCTGATGTATCTGATCCAGATGGGTGATGAGCTATTCAATCCTCTTCTGGCCACAACGCCCTTTCTTTATTATTATTTTTAATCGTTAATTTCCTCAAAATACAATGCTAGTAGCAACATTGCTGAATTGTTTAAACTATATTGGTCAAAATATTTAGTATCAGATGGCTAGAGTTTCTGGCACTGTTTTCCTCAAAACTTTTCTGATTGATATTTAGTAGAACACCAGTCTGTTTGTTCGGACTTGGATGGCTGAAGCTAAAGCTCTGAGCAGATTAAGTGTGCAGTGTCCTTAGTGATCAAAGTGTCGTACAGAGTGAGCATAATATTAATGCTTTGGCTTTAATATGCACAGTTGACCTAAAACGATTATTTATATTGTATCTTTCTTTAACATATTCTATTTTGAGGTAGTCAGCTTTGGAATGTAAAAATCACCACTTCCTGTAGTTGCATTTCAAACATCAAGTTTCTCTCATTAGAAGGAGCCTTTGGAGTCAGTTTACTCTTAAAAAAGCAGATTATAGTCTCCCTGGAACTGGGGGGACAGTTAATGAAAACCCTGGGTGTATTCCATAATAGGTCTGTTGGTCCACTCGCAGATAAAATGTGGCAACTTCTAATTACAAATATTATTTCCCTCTCCTTTTCCTACAAACTAGTGCTTATTTTATGTAATGCTTATCTGGCAATGCCCACAGGAAGAAAAAAAAAAAAAGAGAGAGAAAATGTGGACAAAGGAATGGGAGAGATTTAAAGAAGAGAACTGGGACAGAAAGAAATAAGCACTTCATTTAAATCAGTCCTTAAGAACAAATCATTCTGAGCAGGACCGAGCACTATTAATATCACCCTGGTCTCGTGATAGAGTCATTGTTACCGTTTAAGATATATTTGCCTCCCTGTTTGGTCTTTGTTTAAGCACACAAGTACTTTCCAGAGATTCTCTCAGCGAGACACTGCGTGATGTGTAATTTGTTACTTTTGTGGCATTTTTAGCCCAGGAGAGAACGGAGGAAAATATTTCAAAATGGGTGGCCACGTTGATCTATTTCAGACCTCCTCCTATGGTATCAGAAGTCCTTACTAGGCCAGTAATAATGGTATCTGTGCCACCAATCAGCATTTTAACTGCTGCCTGATAAGGTTAGAGATTCTCTTCCTTTTTTCTTTTCAGTTTCCCATGTTCAAAGTATTTCACATGCAGTCTTTGAATTCAGCTTCTCTGTTCTGGGAGCACTGCACGGCACTGCCTCACAGCTGTCCCCCCCAGCCAAGTGTTCGTGCTCTGGTTAAACCCAGCTGGGCACACACCAGCGCTGCTTTATGGCTGACTGAAAGAGCAAAGCACAGCCAGCCTGCAAGACATAACCAAAAATCTCCAAATGACCAACACTGACCAACACTACTCATTAAGGGGAGGCAGTGATCTCCAAGAGCAGCTCCCAGGCAGGAATAACCCATGAGTCCCATACCTAGTGACATAAATAGGCCACACTGATCAGTTCCAGCACGATCCAGCAGAGCCTTTACTTTGTCCTGGCTGCCAAGAATTCATAATATCAAGCAGCCCTTGTGCCAGCAGAGTCCTGTTGAGTCCTAGGATGTAGCCACAACATGGAAGGCACTCTCCCAGCGCTTTTGAAGCTCACAAACCTAAGATGGTTTGTAGCATATTCATAGTAACAAATAAAGTTGCATCAGACAGCAGGTAGCACAGCAGGTAGAGAAGGGAGCAGATGATTCCCTACACCTCCTGATCAGAGGAAAAAAGTTTATCCATATCTACCTGGGAAAACTGCTTTTTATGTGACAGTAGCTGGGAGTACAACTTCCAGTACTGGCCTTTTCTGGGCTGGCAGTAGACATGCCCCAGTTTCTTGAGAGTCCAAAGAAGAGCTTTCGATTACATCCTCTCCAAGTTGCCTGCAGACCTTACTTCCTACTCTTCAGGCTTGGTAGACTCAAAGACACCAGCCTCAGACTGGGTTACCAACTGAAGTCATTGCAGGAGTAGGTAGCTGGAAAAATAAAAAAAACTACAGGGAAAATAAAATCCAAATCTCAAATTCAGCTCCTGGTTAGTAGAAGACACATCCTTAGTTGGTTTAGAGAATCTCAACTAACATCCTTAGGGAAGGAAAGCAGCCAGGGAGGTGTGGGCTCAATTTTTATATGGCAACCTCATTCTCTGCTAACTAACGTCAGTTCTGGGTGGAAATAAGTGGGAAGGTATTCAGAAAAAAAATGGAGAGTCCTAAAAGAGATACAAGAAATTAGATTTTTTTTTTCCTCTATTCTTGAAATTCAGGAGAATCTGGCTGCTGGTCATTTGTGAGCAACTTCCAGCTCCACTCAGAACTGGTAACAATCCATTTTTTCCTGTTGTATGTGACACTTTCTCCCTGTCAAGTTTTAGAAAGAAAATAGTGGGTAAAGAAATTCCCAGACTTTATAATAAAGGCCAAGCATTCTTCTGATGATTGCTTAGCTGTAGAGTAATATCCAGGCAGATCTTGCTTCAGCAAGAAAAGCAGAATGGGGAGATGAATTCTACTTGTTTATGCTTTGGTTAACATCACTGCCCTGACTTTGCTCTACAGGCTTATGGTTCACTTAATATTGAGAATTGTTGGCTCCAGGAATACTAATGGCTTTGTGCATTAACTGTGTTTCATACAGGGGTAAAAAAAAAAAAAAAGACATGCTAAATTTGGTGCTTTTAAACATGTAGCTATGTTTCATGCTACAGAAAGTACCTTACATATCTTTCATACTTTCTTTCTACAACAAAAATATTCTTGTCTGCATCAAGACCAAGGTGCAATTTATTCTTTCAGGTGTAAGTCAAAAGGAATATAAAGTGACTGTTTCTTGACATTTGTAGGTGGATGAATTCTTACTGTAGGTTCAAGAGCATGAACCTCCCTTTTTACTTTCAAACTCCTTTCCTGTGTGTAAAGGCATAAGTAGTTGCCTATCATTCAGGCCTTTTTGACAGATTTTTCCAAAACTTCTTCTATCTGCTGGCAGCCAAGGAATGCAGCACATACAGCCCCCAATAAAACCTCCCTGAAACAAATACTTGTACTCTGAATAATGTCGAGGTACACACACCATGCTAGCCCAGAGGAGCAGGAATAAGTATTTTAACTGGCTGGTTTTTTTATCCTGCACCTCAGCACATGGCAAGTTTGCAAAGCAGATACAGCAAGCAGAAGGAAGGAGAGGGGAAAATGACATGAGAACTGGTAATCTGTAGCAGATTCTAGGGGCAAATAAAAAAGTGCTTCTGGCAGCTGTAGAATAGAGAAACTCTGAACAGGCCAGGGAGGTACAGCAGATATTTATTGCCATCTCTGCTTCAAAGGGAGATCAGAGAACACAGCCATCTAGCCCTCCTTTATTATTTATTAAGAATATAGAGAGGACTTTTGTAATCTTCCTTTCAGTACTGCTGTGTGGAGACGTTTGAATATGTACAGGTGCATGTAGAAAGTAATAACCTTCTCCTAGTGTGCAGGAAGTTGACAAGATACAAATTACTTGCTCACAGGTACAACATTACAACATTTAAGCACTCAACCATAGTACTGTGATTTTATTATCCTGGGGGTTTTTTTTGTTTGTTTGGTAGGTTTTTTTGGTTTTTTTTCAATTGATGGATGGCCTGTATCTGGAAAGGTGCTGCAGCAATACCAGAAAAGACGTACAAGTTTGCAAATACAGGTTTGGCACAAGGGACTGCTGGAAGTGACTCAAGAAAACACAACTTCTTTTCAAAGCTACTATTAGGAAACTTCTAGAGAATTATCAGTAGGAAGGTTAAGCAGATCCTCAACAACTGCTTTCATGTGATTTAATCCTACAATAACACAATTTCTATGAAGTTTGCAAGAAGTCTGTTTCTAATTCATATGAGAGGAGCGGGAATAAATAAAAATAAACTTGTACTATCCCAACCTCTGGATCACCTGCTGTGTCTCTTAACACGTGTCTTTTCTTCTTGTTTCACTCTGGCTTAAAAAAACCTGCTGAACTTATTGTTGGCATCGTAAAAAAATGGGATTGAAACTATCTGGTGTCAAATGAGTGTTTGCACTAATAACGAAAACAGTAACAGGTTTCAAGAAACAGTATGACAGTCACCAAGAGTAAGAAAAATTTAAATACCTGTATACAAATCTAAAGTCTTTAAAAAATTTCATTTTTATTGATTCATTACCATACAAAATTTATTCAAATTACATCCATTTGAAGTGGTAAGATCACAGCTAGAGAACAGGTCACCCTTTAATAAATCTATTTACAAAACTCACCATAAAAGCTTTTTTTGTTGTTTTTTTTCATTTTTTTACAGTATTTTACAGAGGTTTGTTTTGTTTGTTTTTTTTTTAAACTAGCATACAATGCAAAGCTAAATTAGATTAGTATTTTGCCCACACACATTGGGACAAGTGTTTAA
The DNA here is from genome assembly GCA_013398055.1 of Ifrita kowaldi. Classification (NCBI taxonomy): domain Eukaryota; kingdom Metazoa; phylum Chordata; class Aves; order Passeriformes; family Cinclosomatidae; genus Ifrita; species Ifrita kowaldi. The sequence goes on from VZRS01009393.1 coordinate 516,645, forward strand.
TTTGTACAAAAAAAAGATGGTCTGCGTTAGTCTTCATTTTCTCTTCCCTCGCAAAAGTGCCCCTTTGTCTCACAAATCTTCATGCTCACACAACTTTTACTTTCCTCTTCCACAAGACAAAAACTTTAAATACTACAATTTTATTTACAGATCCACATCTAAAAAAACTCTTAAAAAATTACAAACCAGCTAGAAAATATTCTGGCAGTGTTTACAAATTAATTCTATTGTACAAAACTGCTAGATAACTAAAGTGTGAGTTGAGAACATATATCAAATTAAATACAACTGCTGAAGGATCTATGCAAACATTTGTACATATAAACACACACTTAACACTGTTTAACAGTTCTTTATGTGTTGCCCTTTATACATTTGTTATATTCCAAAACCCACACAGTCATACAGTTTCCTTATTAGTACTGTGACTTCTTGCCTTTTCGTGTGTGAGCTTTCATAGCAGCAACTCAATGGTACCAGAAAACCTGCATACATAATATTCTACTACAGTACAAATAGTACTAATTTTCTGAGTATGTCAGATAAGCACAACAGTAATGCAAACAAAAAGATTATATGGGCATCATCTAGTCAACATTACATTAATTTAGCCCAGAACATGGCAAAATATTTTACACTCAAGAAAAACAAAATTATTTAAGACTTCTTAGAATTCCTTTGACGTTCAAAAAATAAATATTGGTACTATACTATACTAGCAAAGATCTTCAAAAAATAAATGCAATTCAGTTGATGTGGTACTTACAGTTATGTACTTTGGAAAAAAATTAGTTCCATTTTGCTGGCGAAGAGAATTATAAAAAGCTGTAAGCAGAGGAAGCTAACCCACTGAGATAAATATGATATATTGAACAAACAAAGCTTGGCATAAGTGTTTTCCATAGAGGGAAAAACCCACAGTGCATCTCTAGTAGGCACTTAACATGAAGCCCCACTTAGTACCACAAAAATTCATGTACCAGTTCTAATGCACACTGGGGGCAGTAAAATTGAACTGTGCATCTTCGTTCTAGTTTAAAAAAAACAACCAACAAAAACTACTTTCAAACACACACACACACACACACAAGCATTTTTAAAAATCTGCGATTACTACGAGAAGTGGCAGAACTTTATACTTTTCAATATCTGCAATATACACTACATTTACAGTGTATTTTTTTTTTCATTAAAAGCTTTTAAGGACATAAGTATTTGACCTCATAATGAGACATATACACAGCTCAAAATGAGCATTATGACAGCAATTTAAACATTCCCACAAGTAGCTGAAGAATCCCATTCCACTCTTTTGCATTACTTCATATTTACGTTCACTGCATGTACAATCCATGTTGTGACACTCAAAAGACATGCATTCTCTGCCGAAGGCACGACCTGAAATACTATTATAAAATTGTTATTTAGGACTAAACCAGTTCATGAAGCCCTTCTCCGTAAGCCCACTTGTCACGGTAAGCAGAGACTGGGGGAGTGTGAAGACAAAACATTTACGGTCACCTGCTTGCACCTGCTGACTCGCAAGGCACTGGAGCTCAGGGTCAAGGAGAAGGCTCTGCTGTAAATGCCTTCTGTTGTTTCTTATAGTTTTATAGGGAGTATTCAATTAAAGTATCAGCATTGTTCAGGAGCCTAGTTTATTTAATAATGCTATTTTATGGTAAGTAGAGGACAGCTCTGAATGACGGCAGGTTTTTTGATTCCATTAAAAACATAGTTTAGATATGGACAGCACTTAAGACAATCAGCTGTATATAAATTCATCCATCAGTGAAGGAAGTTTCTCTAAATCATAAGCATCAAAGAGGTCACTGATGCCTTCTTCATCCCCAAGGCTCAGCAAATAATCTTCCTGAAGCAGAGGAGGCAGCAAATTCACAAATGGTCCTTCAAAGTTTGAGGGAATTTGGTCCTCGGTCTGCTGTAGAAGGTTGGCTGGAGAAGCCAATGGAGAGATTGTTGCCATATTTACTGAGCAGTCACCTTGTCCTGAGTTAGCAGAAGCCACTTCTGTGAGAGGAGAGAGAGGAAAAAAAATAAAAGATGCCATGTTTAATCTCAGTAGAAATATCAGACACAGATCAAACAAAGGAACCACTGCATCAAGAGCCTTTCATAAAGCATCATTTCAACAATAAAGAAATGGCCTCCATATAATTTCTAGCTTTTTTTTTGTATGTTACAAAGGGCTTCTCAAAAATGAACATGTTGCTATCATCTCTGACTTTTCTATTAGAAAGTTATCTTACAAGATTTAAACAACTACAGGGGGAAATAAATCAAGCATAGTGAGAAGCCCATTTTTCAGTGGAGTTCATAGTCAAAACTGAGAACTTTCTAGATAACGAATGTCACCAGTGAATGTAGCTTCACATATACACAGAGATTTCTGCCTCTTGTGTTGAGATGGATCTTTACTGCTACTGTCCTATTTGAAAGCTTAAAAGGAACAAAATTGTTTCTTTCTTCAATATTGCATACACTTTGGTTTCATATGATATGCAAACAGGAAACTTATTTTAAACAAATGATGCAAAGGAAAACGTATTTCCCACTACATAAACCAGAAATGCACAGTGAAAAATTGATGCCTTAGCTTCTCACTTCTTAGAAAAATAAAGCCAAAGAATAAGAGCTGGAAATCCAAAGTTCAAAATGAAAAACCTCGAATGTAAGCTTGAAGAATGGCCACTAGTATTGCAAAGAAATAATTTTACCTTTGGAAATGGTTTTGGAGATATTTCCATTGTGGTCCTGACTATAGGTTTTCATTGGACTGAGGGCATCATTTTCCTCTGGGCACAGATAAACTTCAATAGGTCCTTGAGTACTGGATAAATGTATCAATGCACTCTGCTAACAGAACAAACATCACAATGGCATTACACCAATGAACACAACAAAATACTGATGACACTGAGTAAAGTCTTACTGGGGTGTGAGTGTTTGAGTACAGTTTTACTAATCAAAAGAACCTGAGAAGAACACCAAGCCTTTTTATTCCAAGATGTGAAAGGTGTGGCTGAGGTATCTTGCAGACTAGAACATAAAAACTTTTCCCAATGTAGTGCACAAATCTCAAAATCCCACCATTTTGTGTGTTATATCATAAGGAGGGAGGTATAAAGGATTAAACTCCTAACATTTTCTTACAACCACAATAGCCTGGAGCATTTTGATGGAATGGAGCTGTGGGATACAAGTCACAGGTTTTATTATTATTCATAACAATAATGTTGGATGCATGTGTGTAAATGTTTCTGCTTTAAAAATCTGCCAAAACATCTGTCCCACTCTCCCAAAAGCCTTCACCCTTTATTCAACTGAACTCAAATATCTGCATGTAAGTTCACCTATTTATCAGGCAACATTTTCAAATAACAAAAAAAACCCCGAGCCAGATGCCATTTTCTTCACCCAAACTTATTTATGTAAGTCCTTCTGCCCCCTCAAGGCAGTGATTTTGATCTGAAGGATCTGAAGTTCTGAATAGGAACTGCTAATTTGTCGCAAGAAGTTACATTTTTCTTAACTTTCACACACTGATGCAATAAACCAACATGACCTAGGCACAGAAAACCTGAAAAGCTGCTCTTTGCGTTATGATGGAAAATCATAAATTACTCTGGTTACAAATAAACCTGCTCTTGCTGTATTGCATTAATAGTTTTCTAAAAAGCATGAATACAGGCATTAGGTACCTCTTTGCAGACTTGTTTAAAATACTTCCTTTTGTGCCCTTTGACAAAATGTTCCTCATATTATTTGGGTTCTGACAGTTATGTAACATAATAGACAGCATTTACAAATACAGAGAACATCAACTGAATGGGGGTTTCCTAGGGCAGAGAAAACAGTTAAGAGTACTTAGGGCAATGCTATAGATAATTAGGAAAAAAGGAGATGGGAAGAGCAGGAGTTGAAGAAGGAAGGTACTATTGAACGACTGAGGTATGCAAAAAAAGAACACTGAAATGTAACTGCATGTGACAGAAAGAAATAGGACCTTACTGCCTGAAGCTGAAAATTAAATAAGTTTGGTATAGAGGATAAGGGAGGTCTAAGCACTAATTTTAATGATTGTGTGCATCTCTCTCTGCCTGCCTGATTTCACTGAATTAAAAATCAAAGCATAATGCCCAGGGGAAAGAGACAGGAAAGCAAACAACAATAACAGTATATATTTATGAATACTGATAAAAGACATCCTTTCCTCATTGCAGCAAAATGATTTATTCTTCCTGCCAAAACCTGCAACAGGGTTCAAAGGGGAACGTAAGGACAAAGGCAGAGAAAAGAAAAAAAGAAGGATGGAAACCATAATGGGTCTAAGCAAGTGCAGGATAATCTTAGGGAAAAAAGTGACAAGGAATGCAGTGCCTGTTCCTGCCTACAGGGCAGCAGGTATTGCTAAGGTCACTGGCCCAGTGCAGGGATGAAGGATTAAGGCACAGGTATGAACAAAACATAGCAGTGTTTGTGGGGTTAGCCCCATCTCTAGCTGCTCCTTGAGTGAAGAAATTAGGTACATTTTTTGAACCTTTAAACCAGCAGTTCCTGTCAATTTGCCCATTTGCCCAACATAGTTGGGTCTGTCTTCATAAGCGAGCATTAAAATAAGTGCCAAAGAAGCAAAGATGATGATAAAAGAAGGAAGGGTGAGAATGTGTTCTAGGAGTAAAGCACAAATTTCTACCATAACTGTAATATTTCTGAAAAGAAATTCCTACATGAAAACACATATTTAAATAAATTTGGGTATCAGTTATAGTCATTAAGATGCTTAAGGCGTTGAGTTATCTATCCACTGACTTTTTAACCAAAATAACAAAGCTGAATTTGAAAAAGGTTTTACATTGTTACAAACCAAGGAAGTTTCAATTTTCAATAAAGAGCTTTTCTTTACATAAAGTATGGCTAAAGAAAATATCTGTAAATAGTGTGTATTACTCTGAAGAAATCTGAAAGTGAGCGAAAAGGAACAAATAATGATTGTTCTGTGCAAATTGATTTTTAAAGTTACCCCTTTTTAAAAGAAACATCCCGAAAATTTCTGAGAATATAGGACTGTGTGCCTGGGCACATACCACAGTAAGACTGAGGAGATACTACATCTGTAGAAAAATGATAGACAACCTAGCAGAACATGCCAAGTTCTCCTTACCTCCACTGGGTCAGGCACTTCAAGTCTTGTTTCTGGAGGAGCTTTCACAACTATAACAGTTTGGTCTTTAAGGCCACTAATTTTTCGAATATCTTGGTATGTCACATAAGCTAATGTAATCACTGTTAAGGAATTTTCCATCCCAGGTGACAGCACATTCAGACTATTAGAAGAGGCAGAAGTCTTTGAATTATTTTTTCCATTTTCTCACAGCTACATAGCTCTTAGCCCAAGGTTTTCTGTTCTCTACACTGTGATTACCATGAAGCCCTGTGAGAACTTCTCTTTGATGTAACAGCTGGGGTCACTGCTCAGTGAACAAAAGGGATTCTCTGTGCTGAGTGCTTCTCTTCTCCTCTATATGCAGGAAACTACATAAGCTAAGGTTCAACAACCTGAAATTACTCACAGCCTCCATGAAGCAAAAATTTTTATGCCCTTGCTATCAAAATGCAGAGAGCTGAAAATCACTGAAGAAGTGTATAGGAATTTATAGATGCATGCTATAGAAGTGCATACATGGTATCATTGAATCATAGAATGGTTTGGGCTGGAAAGGACCTTAAAGATCATTTAGTTCCAACCCCTCTGCCATGGGGAGGGACACCTTTCACTAGACCAGGTTGCCCAGGCCCCCATCCAACCCGGCCTGGAGCAATTCCAGGGATAAGGCATCCACAGCTTCTCTAGACAACCTGTCCCAGTGCCTCGCCACCCTCACTGCAAAGAACTTCTGTCTAATATTTCATCTAAACCCACCTTCTTTCAGTTTAAAGACATTCCCCCTTGTCCTGTCACTACATGCCCTGAAAAATCTCCATCTCCAGTTCCCCCACAGGTGCTACAGGGTCTCCCTGGAGTCTTCCTTTCTCCAGGCTGACAAAAATCGTAATTTCAGTTTAAATTTGAGGGGGTTTGCACACATAAATATATAATACATACAAGACATATAAAATATATATAAGTATATAAACATTTATGCAACACTTGTATATTTATACATTAATTTATATTATATAAAATTATTTTAAAAGCCTGTTTATGCAGAATGTCAATTTCTGCATAAGCACAGAATAAATAGGAATATTTTGCTGTTCAACATGTATTTGTCAAAATGACAGTGTTTTGGGGGTTACTACATGGTGAAGCCTCATGTACTGATCCATGCAACTGAGGTGTCAAAGTGCTTTTGGCTGTGAAAAGAACTGTGAGAAGGCCATGATCACATGCATGTGGTTTCAGCTCTTTAGTTTTGACAACTGTGAGGTACCTGGCGTAATTTTTATGCCAGAGAAATAAAAAGCCTGACTTACTATACGTTTTGGTGGTGTGAATGTGTGCTGTTACTGAGCAGTACAGCAAGACAGACTGCCCAAGCTCCAATATATCTTGCATCTATCTTGGAGCAAACAGTTCAAGAGGCAAAGTGACAGGTCATCTTTCACCCAAATGGCTTTTATCAAGGCTTTTACCACTCATTAAGTAATGTTTGCAAATGCAGATTCATCCTCACAGGATTCAGTACAGCAAAAATCAAGAACTGTTATGTTCAGTTTTGTCTTGCTTATGTCTCTTCATGGACTGTGCTCTTAGCTGATCCTACTGCCCATGCCACTTGGTGATCCTTGGTTACATCAGAATGTCTATGAAACCCAGGCCAAAGACAACGTTCACATAGTTCAAGTACTTTTTACTGGTACTCCCACTTATTTCCTATCCTTCACAACAGAGAGTAAGTCCACTTTATTAGATACTATTTAAACACTACTTATTATATACAGTAATAAGTTTTCACATCAGCATTTAATAAAATGCTTTCTTGTGTTGCTAATAGGTGGAAAATGTAAGCAAAATGACTACTGGTTAATTAGAAAGGGCATTAACAGCCAAAATAAGTCATATGAACCTTATGCAATTTAGTATTGCTATAACATTAAATAATTCAGTCTAAGGTATTTTGAGAGCTCATAAAACCTTTATCTATGATATTCTGTTATAGATTCTCTAACCAGAGGAATCTGAAACTTAGTTGCAAGTTTCAGACTAAGCCAAATCCCAACTTTATTTTCCGCTCTCTGCCTCTAAACATATCAGTTTAAAGTAAAATAAATAAATTAATTAAAAAGTAATGACTACACAACTCTGTTACCTTATCAGACTTTCTCTTCATGCCTTTATAATTTCTGAACACATAAAACTGGGGTTTGCTCTAGGCTCAAAATGCTTGAAAAAAATGCAGGGCTATTGGATATTGTCACTCATTAATCAGAAAGGTCCTTGGTTCTACTGTATGTGAACACAAATGTTAACAGCCTCCTTCATGTATCACCTTTTCTTTTATTTCTTTTCACACTCCAGAAGCATTACAGGTTCAAGCTGCTTAAGTAACTTTTATATCAAACTACATTAAAACCTTTTCAACCTCTAGAAGCTTCTGATGCTTGCTTTCTATCACATCACATAGAGGAATTCTCCTAGTATTACAGGGCACAGCAAGGAGGCTGGGCACCTTTGAGGTTTTGGGAAAAAGGATATCTCTGATTCTCTGAGTCCTCCGTTAGCAGCTTGAGGTCCAGGGTGCAGCTTTGGATTAGCTCATCCAGTTTCTTCTCTTCCTGAGTCAGTTCGGTCACCTCCTTCGTGAGGCCCTGGCGCTGCGCCAGCATCCCACCATCCTCTGACAGACTGCAGCCCCTACAGACACAGAGAAGGAAGACATCTCTTCAGCTTCTGTAAAGTTTGACCCTGTGCCATGGTAAAGGGGAGAGGCAGGATTTCACACTGCAGATCAAGTTCTTAGTCCTTTCTCCCTAAACCCACCCATAGCGAGTCAACATAAACTATGCTTTCCAGAAAAAGCATCTTTTTATCACAACAACACATTTTGGAACTGCCACCAAGATGGAAGAGTTGAATATTTCTACCTACTTCCAAAATCTTGTTTCTAACCACTTAAAAAAACCCAAGGAAGGCAGTAGGTAGAGACACATATTTAAAACTTACTCCACATGCAGAACTAAATGAATTAACCCAGTTTTCAAACAAACTGCTGGTTTCTAATGCCCCTGACAAATGCTTTTTATAAACTTTTCCTAACAGAAAAATAAAACTTTATCCTGTTGGAAGGCATTTTGGATGACTGCTTGGAGCAAAGTGTTAGGATGGAAGGTGGGAGAAGAAAAACACTGCTGCCCTGTGATAGTGAAATCAGCCAGCAGGGATGGAAAAGGATAAAGAATACTTACATCCACTGAATGTTGTTTTTGGATTTTTTCTTAATGAGATGGATGCCTTCCAGTACATTGGTGATATCGTAAATCCTCCTTTTTTGCACCTTGAGGACCTCTGCTGCTCTGTTCAAATCTAGGACCCCATCAGGAGATTGGCTCAGCAACTGAATGAACTTCTTTGTAAGAAGGCCAAGGGATGTATCATACCGAGTCTTTTCTGAAGGAGATTTTGGAGCTTGGAAGGAAAAGGAAAAAGAAAGTTAAATCAGTTTTTTCTCATTTTTGTTCCGAAAGCAGCAACCAAAAATGAAATGATATATATTACAGTTACTTCTTTCATTTTTACTAAAGAAATCTCTCATAACTCTGCATTAAGACACAACTTACCACTACGTATTTGTATTTCAAGATGTACTTTTCCAAAAGTCACAGGTACATGAGCAAATATATACATTTTTTAAAATGCAAATATTTCCAGTAGTCTGACAGATACATATAGCAATATTCTGCTGAGGCTTTTACCATGTGAATTCATAATAGTATTTTTAGTATCTATTTATCCTGGCAGCAAACCCAAAAAATCCCCTGTGAGTCTCCTTCATCAGGCTGATAGCCAGCTTTCATCAGGGTTTGATTTTCCCCTCATGTGAGATAAGTGTTTCATATGCAATTAAGCAGGACTTAGGTGTACTTCAGTGGGTGAACACAATGACAGATTCCATCAGTGTCAGACTCCATAGCCTGAGAAAACTCAAGTGAATTAAAGGAGATAAATGTAAAATACAATATATAATTATCACTGCTCCATAACCAAACAGTGCTTAAACTGGGCGAGAGTATCCATATCTTCTAAATTAGAAGTCAGCAAATAGCTTGGACCAATTCATGGTTTCCATGCACAAATGCAGCATCTATATACTTAACAGATGGGCTTTTAAGAGTTTAAATACTTGGATCAGAATGATTTCTAATTCTAAATGTTCGAGGCCTTTCTGTCAAGGGAAATGAGCCAGCCATTATTTCAAGTCTGCTGGGCTGGTGCATTTCAAACCCTTCATATGCTTCCAGTACTATGCAGGATGGAACTTAGGCTGATCTGGTGGTCTTTTCCATGTTTTCAAGGGTCAGGTCACACATTAAGCTGCAGAAGTCAGTCAAAACTGAAAATCCTACCTGAGAGTGAACCTTTAGACTACCCTGAAATATTCTCAAGAAAACGATGGCTTTTCAATGAAAACCAAGACGTTGCATCTTTGCAAAGAGAACCAGCTAGCTGTATTTCTTTGGGTAGATTCAGGGCTTGTCTGCTCTGGGAAATGGAAGAATATTCATAGAAAGGCTTGGGTTGGAAGGGAACTTAGAGATCATCTAGTTCCACTCTCCCTGCCATGGGTAGGGACACCTCCCACTAGACCAGATTGCTCAGAGCCCCATCCAACCTGGCCTTGAAACACTTCCAGGGATGAGGAATCCACAGTTTCTCTGGGCAACCTGTTCCAGTGCCTCACCACCCCGTGAGGAAAGTATTTCTTCCCAACATCTCATCTAAATCTCATTCACACCACTTACATGACCTTGTGGATTTAGAGCAGGATGGTTGGTTTGTTTGGGGTTTAGAAAAGAGTAAGGGAATCAGAGAGTTAAGGGCAAGAAGCCACTGGACTCCCACCTACAATGGCACGTGCTCCTCATCATGCACCAAGTTCTTTGTATGGGCTTATCAACGCTGCAGCAGCACCCTGTGCACCAAACAGTACTGAATTTCTACAAGAATCCACTTCAACTTAAAATAGGCTTCATTTAGCTTAATGAAGTTTAGTTCCATTAAATCAACTGTGGTTGTTTAACTCCTATGCTTCAAGTTTGTATCTTCAATGAATTTCATTTTTCCCATCTGCCTCAACAGAAACCAGCAGACTGGTAAGGAGGGACTCCTTGGCATCTCTTGCTCTGACATCACTACCACTGCTGCCCCAGTCCTCTCCTTGCCCCATCTGGCTCCCTCTGCCAGCCTAATTCTCCTGCTGAAATCCCCCAAACAAGACAGCAAGGCTACAGCCCCCAGCTCCTGTAGCAAGAAGCCCACTGCCCCAGGCAATGCAGATGTGCAAAAATCAGTACTTAGAGCAACTAGGCAGTGGCAGTAATTATCCCAAAGTCACACTGCAGGGAGAGAAGGCAGCTCAGATCCCACCGGGAGCATTTATCATGCAGTGCTGCTGAGGCACAGCACTCTGCAAATCCCTGCCCAGGGAAAGAAGCCCTGGCAGCCAGCTGCTGTAACTCCAGCCGCGGAGGAGGCAGCTGGCTTGATGAGCCTGGCCTAATAACTGTGTGTTTGATCTCCTCACACCACCTTCATTCCTCAGCATCCATCTCTCTAAGCATCCCAGCATCATGTCTTTGGCTGAAGGGGAGGCCCTGGGCATAGAGGATGCAGGCTGCCCAGCAGGCAGAGGGACACACCTGGCAGCCCAGAGCCTCTGCAGCCTCTCAGCAGCAACCCCTGCATGCTGCAAACCTGCTGTCCACTGCCCAGCTGTGGGGCTGAGTTTGTTGCATACACATCTAGGTGGGGACAGCAATAAACACACTCTAAGCTACGTAATGCAGACTGATGACAGCATGTTACAAGTTCCCTTACTTTTTGGACTATCCGGACTTCTTGTTGCAGCTCTTCCTTTCCCCTTTGGAGTCTTTAGTCCTTCCGCAAGGTACTGGTGGCCACTTTCTCCTAGCTCCAGCCTTCGTTTTGCCTGTTAAAAACAAGATTTTTTTTTTAATTGATGGATTGTTAAGAAGTATATTTCATTTTATCAAACACAGTATTTAGATGATAGGAAAGGCAGAGAGCAGTGAACTTTTCACAGCAAGGTATCAGTACAGGTTCACAGCCCACATGCATCACAGTGGAATCCAAATATTTACTGGAATCCTAAGGGGAACTTAAATATGTCACTCAAAGGCTAGGCTGATTAGGCTTTTATTTGAAAAGCTGAGTGACAATTGCATGGTTTATTTCAGACTAGTCTGGATCTTCTTAAATAGTTATGAAAGATTTCAGCCCTCAGTTGAGTTGAGAACATTTCATTTAAGAAAAACAAAGACAGTCAGCCTCTCAAGCACCCACGTGTATGAAACCACAAAGCTACATTTCCTTTGAAAAACTCCTTATATCCATCTCAGTTTGTGCAAAAGTAGTGTTAGCGCAAGTTATGATTTTCCCTTCAGTATTTAAAAGGATGGCTTTGAGAGGACCAATAATTTCCACTACTATGAACTTTCCACCAGTGAAACACAAGACATGACATCAAGAGCAGCATTGGACAAGTCTTCTCCTCTGCCTCTCAAAAACTCGTCCTCCTTGAAAGCACAACCACTACATTTATTTCACATTAACTAGCACATGTGCTGCCTACATAAGAGCAAGGTGGAGCAAAAGTAGCATTGGAAAGACGATGCCTGAAAATCAGCTAAATGCTGCATTCAGCTCCAAGGCAAGCTGTGTACATCTTGAATAACAAAAACAGTGAATGAAACTGTTAACCTATGCAACACACAGACAAACTGCAATGAAAACCACCAGCAATATGAATTCTGTTCCTTAGCAGAAACACAATATACTATCTTTGGAAACAATTCTATACCCTTCCCTGCCACTCAGGTTACTGAAATTAAATCTGGGGACACTTGTTATCCTAACAATAGAAAGCACATTACCTGGAAGACAGAGGAAAAATAAGAAAAAAGTTTTATGTCTAATCAAGTTTAGACAAATAACTTTCTGAAGAATGTTGCTTATTCAGTTAGGTAGAGTAATTTAGAGTACATTATTTGCTTGTTTTTTAAGATTCACCCCACAGGGCTGAATAATGTTTTGCTCCTCAGTGAACCAAGACAAAACAATACATTCTGCTGCGGAGTTGTAGACAGGTATTTCTGTATTGGGGATTTATCCCATGCACTTTACTTGGGGTCTGTGACCAACAGAAGGCTCTAAATAAATTAATTTATATGCATTTATTTATGGATAGCTAACTAACATCTTTCTATTGGACTCTGCTTGCAAACCTCAAACTTATTAAAAGGCAAGTTAAAGCACATGAAACTCATACAAGCCCATGGTGCAACAGCACGTGCAGAGCACTCAAGCCACTCTTCTTTCTCCACATCTTGGGTGAAGGGGCACAAAATTCACTGGCAACAGGGCAAAACTGAACTGCATCCTTCTAACCAAGGCAGGCACCACACTCCCAGCAGACCACTGGTGGCAGCTCCTAATGGCATGAAACACCTCTGCTCCGTTCAGCTCTGTAATCCAAGGACACAGATTTCTAAAAGGTCAACTGTTAACAAAAGCATCTAGCTAATATGTTTAGCCAACGTAATTGGATTAAATTAAGATTACGGCTATTCCACAGGGAGAAATACATTTCACACTTTTTTATGTAAGTGTTTTTCCACCCTGAGAACTGTAAGAGCAAAGGAAGGAGGGGTGAAAAGGGAACAATTCAGGGCGTGGGAAGACTAGGCCAAAGGGATACAATTAAAGATAAAAGAGAATCTCAAAACCAGGTGTGAGAAGGAGGGGCAATGCTTAAGACGTAAAATCCAGAGATTTGCAGCTCTCTCCATCAGAAGAGAAACTTAGGTTTGGATTATACATCAAAACTTTTTGTCTCAACTTGTTTGCAAGACACAAACAACAGTATTTTGCCTCTGCTTTTGTGGTTAAAGACTTACATAAGTTTCTCCCGTGAACTCCAAATAATCAGAGAGAACTCAGACAGCATCCTTTGGCTGCACAGAGCAGCACAAGCCCGCCCGCATGCGCTGGGGCTGTTACAAACAACATGCTCTTGTCAGGCTCATCAGCACGCTGAACCTACAGACGGCGTAGGGCTAGTGAAAACAATACATGACAGAGAGAGCTCTACAAGCTAGTTGGTGGTTAGGATACAAAGCATACAGGAAACCTGAGAGAGATACAGAGCAAAATATTTTAGTGGAGTTTAAAAGATCCTGATTACTGACAGGCAATTTTAGGAAACCCTGAGGAATGTTTAATTTCAGGCCAGATGTTATACGTCACTCAGCAAGTGCTCGCTTCCCCTTCCTGTTTTACAAACTTCATAACTGATAAGATGCAGGACTGAAGTGGTGTATTCTCTCAATTTCTTCTTTCATGAATTACAGACTAAAGATTTTCTAGTGCTGTTTTGTTTGCACTAGAGATCCTGGGTGACTCACAGTTTCTCTCTCCCATCTCCAAAATTATTCATGGTGCCTTCCGATATCTGGCTTCTCTTCAGAAATCTCAAGATCTGTGATCAGCATAATCAGGGAGCCTTTTAAAAAAACACTTTGATTTGTGTCACTTATTTTTGCTACAGCACTATATACATTATTTACACTATTTGTACGAATTAGTATTATTTGTCCTTATTGCATTACTTGATCAATAATAGCATGCACGACCATCTGACACGGTATGAGGGACCTGCTAAGAAGTAACAAGCCAAAGGACACCCAGCACAAAGCATCCCAAGGATAGGGACAGATAAGAAGCAAAGGGACTAAAAATTTCTCAGTGACATGAAATCTGAGTGCAATAAATGGGAAGCCAGATTCTTTAGAGGGAGGGTGAAAGGAGCACAAAATACATGGAGCAATGAGACAGGTAAAACCACAAATTGATACATTCCAGCAACAAGACACAAAAGTAACAGGAAAGCATCCCATGAAGCTCAACCAGACACCTACCTACACCCCTTCCTTAAGACATAAAAATTGTGGCATCAAGTGTTTAAACTCAAATTTCTCTTCCAATACTACGAGCAATCCCTGATATAGATACAACTATAGACCCACTGTTCAGTGCAGACCACTAAAAACTGGGGGCACCTTGAGCCCTATGTAGGTTTGCCGTTTTAGCTTTAATCCCTTTTTAAAAAAAAAAAAAAGAAACCCAGATAGCTACCACAATCAACATCAGAGGCAAACTCACAAGAACGTCTTTTATAAGAACACTTGTCTCTAGAGGAAAATAGTTTAAAACTCCTAGGATAAGCTAAGTATTTTCAAGTAGGCAGGACCTGATGCAATTCACTTTACAATACTCAGTCCCATGGATTAACTTTTAAGAGGAGGTTGGAGGCAGGTTATGCTTACAGCAGCAAAGAGAAGGAGCAAATGTAGTATTAATTAATTGAAAAAAGGGGTGGGAAAGGTGCAAACAGGAAATTATAGCCCATTCCCTTCAATGGGCTGGTTTGACTTCATGGCTACCTAGGTCCATCAGGTTGCGGACATCACCTCTTCTGCATCGTCCCTCCATCCCTGCTCCCTCCCTGCTCCCCTGGTGCAGGCAGCACCTGATTGATAGGTCCTCATCAGCCCCCACAGAAAGCTGGTTCAAGAGGTCCCTACCAGCAATAATTTAGTCCTGCCCCAAAACAGAAGTGATTTTTCTGCCGTGTTATCCCTTGTGGGTGATGAGCCTGCACTGAGAGCTGCTGAGGAGAAGCGGTGTGACACCCACCCATGCCCCTTGGGGCATCAGATTGACATTTCAGCAGCTTCACTGTCATGTCACACAGCAATCAACTTCAGTTCTTGGGAAAAGAAACTGGCAGCAATGAGAAATAAAGAAAAAATTTCAGAGTGTTACCTTGTAGCAGACAAGTAAGGGCTAAGCACCCGGTAAGAGCCAGCACAGGGTTTTGTCAAGATAGCAGAGCACAGCGCCCAGGTGGGGCAGGCAACATCAGATCTTGAGGACTGCATCATATCCAACCAAAGCCTTATTTTCTATGAGAATTATATTTTTAAGTTTGAGGGAAGAAGCAGTAAAACACTCTCTAATTCTTTCCAGTGATAAAATCATGGAGAATAACTTTGCCAAACTATGCACACTAAAACTTGTCCTGCTGGATGTGTTTCTCAGCTTTATTACTGGATGCAAGTTAGTTGTGCCGTTTGCAAGAGACAGACCTAAGAAAAATTACATTACCTGTGCTACTTTCGGAAAATCTTTTGTCTTAAATATTCCTGCACTCATTAGGCTTCAGCAAGCACATAAAACTCACCAGAAGAATGATCTGAGTTGGGCATATTCTATTACCCCAAACCCCTAAATTTAAAGTCATATGGAAAAGTGCAGTCAGTACATTTTCATTACAAGCACGAAGCGCCAAATTCCACTTCAAACTCCTGTCACAGCTCTTGGGCCTCCCAGGCTCTGCACACCCCATCTCCTTGGAGGTCCTAACCAGGCCAGAGACCCATCTACATCCCCTGCTTCCCTAGCAGGCATTCACGGTGTACTAGAGGAGCAGCAGTCTGATTTAAATACAAAAGGACAAAAGTTGACCTCAGAATGAGAACGAAAGTAACCTGGGTCAAAGCCTGCTGAGATGGGGACAGAAGATAAGAACTTATTCCAAAAAACAATGGGATGAGGAGCTGAAAAGAAACTCCAGTTTAGGACTGACTGGGCCAGAAAAACAGGAAGATTGGAAATGACCAAGCATGGCAAGGAATAAATTGTTTATATTAAGTGATAGCTGAGAGTGAATTAAGCAGCAAGTCAGAGAAATGTGTCTTAGGGCTCAGCTGTAGGTGTCTCAGAGCAAGGAGTAATACAGACAAGTTAAGCAAGGGACAATGACTAAGCCTGGTGCAGTCTCTAGAAGATATTACAATTGCTAGGGGCAGATAAAATGGCAGCTTTTCTGTACGTCACCACAATGCTGATATTACTGGGGAGGGGATGCAAGCCTTTCCAGGGAGCATAGATAAATTTTGACTGTAGCAAGGAAGTCATAGCATAGGTTCTTTACCAATCCCCACACACTTTGCACAGGCTTTCTTCCACATTTTCTAAATTAAGCACTCACTTAAAAATACAAATTAAAAGCTGAGGTTCTGAAGGCATGAACTCTAGAAAGCTGTTCCAGAGGTCAGGAGCTGCAGAGAAGAAAGCAAATATATTACATGAAAGGGTAAATTAAACTGGAGTTTGATGACAAATGAATACAAGAGAGGAAGCAAAGAAAAAAGACACCTTGGGGTGAATGCAGGGAAATATTCATACACTAAGGAAATGTCTCCACTGAATGAAGGGATACAGGCTGAGCATTTAGAACACACTCAAATGAACAAACCCTCGTATGTGGAGAGCCCTGTGTGTCTGCCAGAGGGCTGCACCCAGCTGAGGGCATGGCAAACATTCGGGAAGACTGGAAAATAGGGAGAGGAAAACAGAGGAGCTCTCAGCAAGGAAGGGGCTCAGCTCTGCTGGTCAGCTCACAGGCAAAAAAACACCCAAGGTCAGCAAAAAGATGCAAGAGGAGTATCAGAGCTCCTGCCTTCAAACTCCTACTGACAACTCATTTCATACCCACCTCCTCATTTCTCAACAGAAATAAATTCGCAGTTCAAACTCCAGGAAGAGAGAGGGATTTTCATCTTCCATGAAGAAATATTTATCCCAGTGGTCTACACACAGATACCAGTAATTTGTACCATACTACCCTTGGTTTCAGTAGTTAACTCTGACAGTAGAAAACATTTAAGAGGAGGTTTAAGGAAAGAACAGGAAGATAAAGACATAGCTGGGAATTAAACTATTTGCATGTAAAAGACAACAAAGTATGTCCTTAAAAGGAAAGCTCTGTAAGTCCTCTCAACTCTTCCCAAAAATATTACTTTTCTATCAAAAGCAGGCATTCCCATACAGAGAAACAAGAGGAACAAGACCAAGAATGGCACTTTTAATGAAAACATAACCTCAAAATTCATAGCCATTCATAAGACTGAGGTAAAAGAATACAAAAAGATATATAAAAATAGTGCTTTGAAAATTGAATACATTGCAAAGTCAACACAAGGCAGAAAAGGAGTCTGAAATAATAGCTACTTATTCATCAAGATTATTAGCTGAGTGATGAGCAGCTTGTATTTAAAGTAAAATCTGAAGAATCATTTTAAAGCAAATGAAAACACAGCTTACAGAAATCATCCTGATCAATCTAATCCAACACAAAAGCCTCAAATTTTCTTCTCATAAAACAGCAACTGTTTCTAAAAAAGGACCAAAAAAGTACTTTCTATTACAGCAATTTCTGTTTCCTAAGTTATCACCTTATTTTTCAGCTTATAGTTTTGACTGAGGGAAATTATTCTCTAGTTCTTACACTGAAATTATTAATTCAGCTACAGTCAAATAGTTTGTTTTTAATGTAGATGAATATTAAAAGAAAATCCCTTTCGTATGGGATATAAACCCTTAATTTGGTTTATAATTCAATAAGAGGCACCTCACAATAACCAAATTAAATTACATTCTGATCATGTGCAGCACCTCCCCATCAGGCATTTGACACTGAGGGCTGAATGCTGATATGTTACTCTGGTGAAGTTTCTTTCAAGGCCTAATTAAAACATCCTATTTCTATCGATTTTCCATTTTCATGATTCCCTCAGAAGTATCCAAGTGTCAAAGAAGCCATGAACTGTAAGCACTTAAGGATGAAACCACATGACTTTTATCTAGCTCCAAAAAGTTAAAATGTGGATGGTCAACTTTCAGCAGCAAATTCTTGTTTGAAAGTGGGACCCAAGCCAGAGGAACTAAGCGACGGCTTTCCCTTCTCAGGATGAATGTGCAGGAAGAAGCAATGCAAGTGCCATGAGTGCCTCCCAGTTGTTGCTGCAGAACATCCCACAAAGCCATTTTTAACACCCACAAAAAGCAATACATCAGCTTTCAGGCACGCTCAGCAATTGGAGCACAGGTAGCTCGCTCCCGTGTTAGTGGCGCTGCGCATCGATGCCACCCCAATGAGGCACTTCACACTCTGATCTCGAGCCTGGCTGAACAGAAGAACATTTTCAACTGCTTTTAGATGAAACGCAATGGCCTGAAACAAATCAAGAAAGTACTAAAATGCAGCAATGAAAAATGGTGGTTTCTCCCTACACCTACACAACCGGTCATTTTTACTGAAGCAGGATTATAATCTTAATGTACTAATTACCTTTGATTTTCATCCTGATATCTCATGTGACCTTACCTGCCCTCTGGTCAGATTATCTCACAGTCACCAACACTAACATAATTCTGACACCACGGTAAGTGGACAACCCTGTTAGATATCACTCCATTTTCTGCTCATAGGTCTACTGGAATGCCATGGGATCAGCCCACACCCCACCAGACTTATAGTAGCCACTGGCAAAACATGCAGCTTATCTTGTTTTCCTACTGTGCTGCAGTATTTCGTATTTTCTTTGCACTAAAAGAGGAAGGACATTACAACGGTTGTGCAAGACTTAAACCAAAGCATAAGCCACATTTCTGGCCTCAAACCAAGAGAATTACACCTATGCTGCATAGGAAATGAATCATCTGAGATCTTTCTTATTGCAATTTTTTCCACCAAATACGAAACAATTACTTCTTACTGGAAGCAATGGCTTTGCACTGTACTAAGGTTGAAAGCTCCAGTTACTACTTCATGTTGAAATACGAAAAGTTGTTTTCAGGAAACTGCACCCAGTTTTCATCTCAACTGCTAAACTGCCCAAGGTGAGGAGCATGTGTGTCTCTGGGCAGTCCTGAAACACCTCCATGCAACCCCCTCATCCCAACAGCTGCTAGAGGCTGAGCTGCACCTGCCTGGTTACGGTGGAAGCTCTGGAGACAAAACTTCCAGAAAATGTAATGACAAACAGCCAACACTCGCACGCAGAAGCGCAGACAGACTAACCGGCATCTGGGGTGTGGAATCCTGACCACGGGTTTTTGGGGGTGTGTCTGGATGCAGCAGGACAGTTTCCCTCCCATTCCCCGGGGAAGCATGGCCTGGGCCTTGGTGGTAAGGCCAGACCTGCCACTAGCAGGCTCTAATGCCAGCCTCGCCCTACAAGCTGGTGTCAAAGCTACCAGCCCATTTGCCTACCCCCATTCCCAAAGACACCACCCCAGCGAGGCCGCAGCCTCCAGAGCAGAGCTCGGGGATTTTCAGTTGTGGTTCGCATCAGTGATTTCTCACCATGCACATCCGTCAAAGAAAACAAGATTGTCACAGAACGGACCTGATGCTGAACTTGCAAACCGATGGCAAGCACGTGGTGGGTGGGGAACATGATGGGACACAAACAGAGAGGGGACAGGATGTGACAGCAGACCAGCCATGTAAGAGACTTCTTGGTGTAATTTCTTTGTATTTCATTTATATGTAACAGCTCCACCAACACAGGTCCACTTTTTATGTTACCCATTGAGACCAAAGTAAGCCAAACAAGGAAGTGATAGTTCACATGGTTTATGATAGGGCACAACATCTCCGTCTGGCTGCAGAGATGCTTGCAGTGTTTCAGCCCTTCAGGAGACTTCCTTGCAAGCCTCTTGACTAGCAAGGCCAAAGTTGAACTGGACCAAGGAAAAGAAATCTTTCCTATCATTTTACAGTTGATCCCGAAGAAAAACCATTACAAAGCAGTCAGTCTCAAAATACATCCTAGAGATATTTTTCTCTTTTGTATTTAAGGACTATTTTTTATTTTAAAAGTCATTAACTTCGAAATAAGATTGTGACTGGACTTGTTCCACTGAGTGGCTTCCACTCTATGTGTGGAAATTAGCACAGCTACTTAGAAAAGAACAACTTTCAAACACTGTCAGTTGTCTGCCAGATTGTCTATTAAACAAACAAGTCCTAAGATTGGGGGAGGAAGGACAATGAGAGCTGGAGAATATAATAGGATGAACTTCCTTGTAGGAAATTGCAGTAAATGCCATGGAGTATTAGATAAACAGGTTAAAAATTAGTAGCAGCATTCTGGGCATATATATTGACATAGGAATCAGGAAAAGTGTTATTCCTCACTTACAAACCATACAGAAGATAGTGATAAACCTCTCTAGGAAGATGTAATTAATAAGACTGGATACATACAAAGTGAAAAGTGAGGAGAAGGAGGAGCACTTACAAAGCCACACCAGTGCTATCTCAATGTAGGTACTCTGTAATGGTGCAAGATTGGGCTTGCATCACAAAGTTCACTCACTAAATTGCTAGCCTAAGCCACAGCATCTTGAGCTTTGTTTTCCTTGGATACAGGATACCTACAAGAAAGGACGACGTCTGTGGAATTTCACAAATGAAGTTTCTGGAGTGCAAGTTTTCGTGTCTGCACAGGTCTGCGGTTCAAGATTTCCCACCCTGGCACCCCAAACCCTCCTGTACTCCATACAAAATACCCACACCAAGTTATACCAGAGCAGTGCCAAGGGACTGCATCACTTGACTCACTAAGAGGTGATTCATAAGGAACCAACAGACTCGTACATTCTTTCAAAAATTAGTGACAAAAGGTATGTAAATACTACAGAAACTACAACAGAGAGCTACAAACTAGAAGGTAGCAAGTTTTAAATACTCAGATGCACATGAGTTGAGTACTCACATCCCCAAAGCAGGTGAATCCTTCCTTAAAAAAAGTCAACACCAATCTTAACTCCCTATTTTTAACTCACTGCCTGAGGTACAATGGCTCTTACATCTATTTACTTTTTCAATTAATGCAATTAGTAATGAGAAGTCAAATCTGAAGTAGCAAAACCTTTTATTTTGAAGTACTTTCTTAACCCAGTTCCACCCAAGTATAAAAGCATACAGCAAGATTTCCCAAAAGTAATAAATGGACTTTGAATCCATTTAGGGTGATAAAAATATTATCTAGTTTCCAAAGGTCATTGTGAAAGTTGACAAAAAACATTCAGAACACCAAAGGTGAGAGGCAATGACTTGCATTTACAGAATCAGACAATGAGAAATAACATGGGATCCTAAGGATTTACTGTAATACAGGATAGTTGTGTACATTATGTAAATTGTGAGATTATTAGTTCACTTTAAGGAAATCTCAACATTTTTCAAACAGATTAACCCTGATAAGTTACGTCTGCACCTACAAGTAACTATAATGCTGACTTTGCACAAGAGATCGATTTATCATTCACAAGTTAATTAAGTATAGTTTTGAAAATTAAATTGCCAGCATTGCATTAAAAAAAAAAATCCTTAAATAACCTTGATGAAGGTAACACAGTAACTCCTCCACATACCAAATCTCAGAGTAACAAAAATAAGTAACAAGTGCCCAAGAAACAGGAAAACACGGTTTACATATCCAAAAGCAGCTATTCCTAGAAGCAGTTGGAAAGGAGGCTCCAGGTTAGCAGAAAGTCACAGAAATAGATAAAAGATTGTAAGAAGAGAGCAAGGGAGAGAATCACAGATAGCAGGGACGTAAAGGTCCCAGTTGTAGCTGACAGCCTCCTCCATCCTAGATCTGGAGCTGGTACTGCCATAAGAAGGCTTCTCTTCACAGCACATTTCTTTGACTACAAACTGAACTTGGTTTTCACCTTGCCTGGGTTGCTAAAATCTAGGAAATGATGACTTCCTCCCTGCTCACATCAAGGGAGGCAGCTGCTGCATTTACTTTTATTGCACAGGTCAGCTTGGCAACAGCTTACATGGCTGAAATAGCACAGAGGTGGCCAAGTTCCTAATGTTTTAAATGCTGTGTAATGTCACAAAGAACAACTAATCCACTGAGCTTTCATTGTGATGCACATTTTACCTTGGCAGTATTTTATCAATCCATCAGCCACACCACGGAGCAGAACAACCCGAGAGTGCTGGCAAAATGACGACAAATTGATTTCAAACAGGAAGTTTTACTTTTTCTCATTGACAGAGAGGGAATAAAAAAAAAGACAAAACGGCAACAGGTCTTAAGTGAAGTGAATGAGTGTTGGTAGACTAAATAATTTTCTTTCTCACATTTAGGAAAATTCTGTGATGCACAGGACAATCTAGAGCAACCGATATGACAGCCTAATTTACAAGATACCAACCAAAACAGATGGTTTTCCAAGGAGTCACAGGTTATAAATTTCTAGGGGAAAAGACATTAAAGTTGCTGTTCTTTCTTAGATTATATAGGATATTTTCAAAAAATTATCTCTTCTGGCTTTGGTGAAGCAGAAAATGTACAGTCATACAGTCAAGCAAGGACTTGAACCTATGTGAAAACTGACCCACACCACACACAATCTGTCCCTTCCACTTTGTCTTCTTTACTATGTATTCCCTAAACTAAATACCTTGAGATGACTTCTCCAGAAAAATTAGTAGCACCTTTAAGTCTCAAATTTTAAAATGAAGTGAATTTGCATTTTTCTCTCTAATCCACTCTTTGACGAAAGAAAAGAATCTGACTTCTAATATGACCTACTACATATCACAGACCCTAGCTGCTGTGCTATTGTAGCTAAGGATAGGAATGCAGTTTTAGAATCTTTGTCATAAAAATGTAATGAACAAGCACCTGTCAGGAAGGACCATAAACACAGTTGCTCCTACCAAAAAGCAAGTAGAAGGACTCGCTAACCTCAAGACTGTTCAGAGTCGAAATTACAGAGCATAACTTTACAGGGAAATTAGAGCAAAACAGTCATTGTGTCAAAACTTGAAGGTATAAACTCATTATTTTCCCCTCACTTAAAAAAACAATTAATTTCCACTTAGAGTTTGCATTGTTTAAGCTTTCAATATTAAATTCTTGATGTGCTCAAGTTCAACAACTTCAGAAATCCTTTAACACCAGAATCATCTTGGGGAGTGGCTGAGGTGGGAAAGCACCTCTGGAGATCACCTAGTCCACCTGCCACTGCTCCAAGAGAAGGCAACTAGAACGGAAAACAGCTCAGGGCTGTATTCAGTTGGGTTTTTAATACAGCCAGTGAATGCAACTCCACAACCTAAGGGACCTGGTTCCAGCATATGACCACCTTTGCTGTGTAATCTTCTGTTTAAATGGAATTTCTTCATTTCAGCTAGTGCTCATTGTCTTTCATCCTGCCACTGGCCACCACTGAGAATAGCCTGGCTCCACCTTCTTCACTCCCTCCCATCATGTGTTTAAACACCTCCAGGCTCAACAGTCCCAGTTCTCTCAGACTCTTCTTCTATATGAGATGCTCTGAGGCCTTAATCACCTTCATAGCCCTTCACTTGACCTGCCCCAACATATCCATGTCCTCTCATAATGGGGAGGCCAGGACTGGACCCAGCATGTCAGATGTGTCTCACCAGTGCTGAGTAGACGGAAAGGATCATCTCACTCTGCAGAGCTGCTTTACACAGCACATTTGTCCCAGCCCGCTCTAGTACCCAGAATTATTCCTCCCCAGAGGCAGGACTTCGCACTTCCTTTTGCTAAACTTCATGAGGTTCCTGTCAGCCCCTTTCTCAAGCCTGTAAAGGTCCTGCTGGACAGCAGTGCAACCATCAGCTATATCAGCTACCACCCCCAGTTCCATATCTCATGTACCAGTCCAGTCATTCCTTAATATTAATTTCATAAGCAAAATATTACTTAAGTTGCACTGAAGGGCATTTTCTTCAGATCTCAAATAATTTATGCTGCCCTGTTTAACAGCATCTTCTATTTTCAAGATTTTTCCCTTACAAATACTAGCACTGAATCACATATGTTATTTTAGGTATCAGTCGCACCAAAACTGTTGACTGAGGCAAAAGTATCCCCACTCTTCTTCCTTTTTTTGTACATGCCAAGATGCAGGCCTCAGTGCCATTGCCTCTCAGCACTGTGCTGGAAGCTGGTGTGCAGTTGCTTGTCCACTACAGACTTCTCAGAAGTGCTGCTTTCCAGGATACAGGCCTCCTTTCATAAGGCATGGCTTGCATTCCCTGCTCTCTGGCATACAACTTTGCCTTTTTTGCCGTACTAAAGACACGGTGTGTCTGAATGTGCCTACAGAGCAAGTTGTGAGAGCTCCATTACCATTTACTATTCTGCTGGCAATTACTATCAGTAACAGTTTTTTTGTTTACTTCTGCGACGATGATGAAAGCAGTCCATGGTATTGGGATTAGTGCAAATACTCACTGGAATCAATCAGAAGGACTCTTTTCCTGCCACTTAGGCAATTTTTAAACCAATTTCACATTGACAGTTATTTTGTTAATCAAAATGCTTTACAAAATTAAATGTATTTTCTATCAGCCTCATTCACATGTCGGACAGCTGTACCTTTGTTAACTTCTAGCTTTTAGCAGAAGAAGGATGAAGGTGGGAAGAGCTGGCTGTGGGATACTGCTGGTAAACACTTTTGGAAACACCACAGGCACTCTTCGCAGTGCTGCATACAGAACTCCATCCACATAATTGCACACTACTTAAACACTACAGAAGGTTTATTTCAAGACTGTTGGCCATCCCAAGTACTGCAGAAGTTTTATGGGCACTGGCACAAGGCTGGAAGAGCAGAATATTAGCAGACAGGTAAAAGAGACAACACCTGGATTGAAAGCAGAAATTTGTGTGTCTATTCATGAACTTTAATTTCTATTCACTGTAGCCTGAAGTTCAGAGAAAGTCCATTTGGCTTCTTGTACTGCTGCCTTCCCCCTCTTTCACTTTCTGCTATCTGTGCTGCTGTATAACCATGCAGCTATTAGAACTACACCATAGGCAATGGACAGCTGAACGGGATTTTCCAGAAGCCTGGGGAAGTCTTCCAGTGGAATCTAGCACTAAAAGATCACCTATTAAAGGCTGCACTAAAAATTCCTTTATTTGAATAACTTTGAAGAGAAGAAATCTATCTACTCAACTTGGGCCCATGGATTTCTCCCCAAACATACCTTAATCTGTTCAGAAGATAAATGACCATGTGGTTTAATTGTGCCTTCTTCACAGAAGCTGTAACTTTCTCTCTTATAATCAGTATACCTTGATCCTTTTCATTTTCAAATGCAGTCCCACTTATGAGTCATCTTTCCCTTCTCTCACACACTCTTTTCAGTCTCTCCTTTTCATCCTTTTCCTCTTGTTTTAGTAAAAGCTGTAGGTAGGGCGAACTAAAATAGCGAGTTTCACAACTGGACATGAGACATCCTTAAATTTAGATCAAATAAGCCTTTCCAAAGTACACGAGAGCTTTCCATCCAGACAGATTTATAAAAGCTACATATAATTATGGAAAGGAATAGGAACAAAAATAGCCTGTGGACGATGCCCTCTCTCAACAGTATATGGATAGGAAGGAGGACAGCCTTATTCTCTTAGAAGCAGTAGAAAAGGTAACTTGAGGCAGCCGTGGGAAGCCCTCACCAGCCCGTAGGCTTGCTAGATTGCTAAAAATCCTCAAGCATGATAGATTCCCATAGAAACCCTCATTTTCTACACTAATTGTTTTCCCAACCCTAATTCCAAACTATAATCAAACTGTAAAGCTAAGATTACCCCAGAAAACTTGACTACATCTCACTATCTGAGACTGCAAGTTCTTATCCAAGCTAAAGCAAAGACAGTCTTGGAAGAAACCTGCTTTGCCAGTCATCGGTTTGTCTTGGAAGTCTAAAATTCAAGAAAAAACAAAAACCTGTTGTCTTGCCTTGACATCCATAACTCCTACCCTTTCAACAGGCGCCTGTTGATGATAGCAGCAAGAGTCGTCTTACTCCCGACTTTCCTCCCACGCTTTGCACTGGCAAGGAGCCCTCATGCACTCTGTCCTGACTTGGAACGAGTTCTGCAGCCTGGTCCTACGCTTTCCACCACAAGCTGGAAATTTCGTGTCCACTTCAGGTAAATACATTTTATTGAATTAAATACAAGAAAGTAAATATGGCAGAGTTACAGTGCTCCTTGTGTAAAACATTGACTTCCAAGATAAACAGGAATGCCACACAGCTTTCGCATATTGCTATCCTGCAAGCATTTCAATGCACAATGGTGCTAAAGAAAGTACTGGGAGAAAGATGGAAATTTTGGCAGCTGCTGAGGGGAGAGCTGAGGCTACTGACAGTGAGCAGCATGTGTAAGGATTGCGAGACAAACACATCAGACCTTTCTCACCAGTAATCAATAACAAAATAGTTGTTTGAAATCAGACAACAGATGCAAGTGAAACTCTTATTTCACAGCCCTATGAGTTACAGGCTGTCTCCACAGTTAGTTCCACACTACTTGAGTTTGTAGTGGAGGTTTCCTTCCAATAACAATGATATACCTTCTTTTAAGCCAAAGCTGAAATTCAGCAGTATATTCTGGTCACAAAGGCAGAATTCTGCTGTGGCATGGAAAAAGCAGGGCCCTGGGTGCTCTCGCTGCCATGCAGGCTGGCTCCACCTGGCCATTTGAGGGGCAGAAAGGAGACTGCTATGAGTGCAGTCATGAAACTCAACCTTCCTCAGCCAACTTTGCAGATGACTGGCATTTATTACCACTCATCTGACCAGAAGCCCTATGAGCCTTCCCTTGTGTACCTTCATAAGCTACACAACGCAGGACCCTTGGCCATGGCTGCTGCGGCTGTTGGTTGTAAAAGCCATCCCAATTGCTACTTCCAAGCATTCTGTGATCTTTCATGCAAGACCACAACTCCTTTACTTTCACCTATTAGCCATCAGTCACATTAAGCCCTGCTCAGAACTGTACCTGTCAGACTGCACCTGCCAGAGCAGCACAGCCAGTCTTTCCTCTGGAGCTATTCCCTGATAGCAGTGGTTGCCGAGAAGGCCTCCAGTATTGCAAGCTCACTACATACATAACTTCTAGGCACAAATTACATTTATATCTTCACCTACTTCAGTGCCAGCCATCAGACTGCAATTAAATTACACGTAGCCCAGGAACCTCGGTCAGGGGCTGGAAGACAACGGTACGAGGCATGGTGCAAACAGCAATGAGCAAATTTCCAGTTTAAGCAAATATGGCTTTCCTCCATGAACCGAGGATGTTTTCAGCCATATTTCCACTTCCATGTGCTTACAAACCTGCTAAACTGCTCCCAAGCCCTTCAAAGCTGGAGATGGGGAGAGCATGTGAGTTCCCTCCAGCCCTTGGGCACTGCCGGCCAGGCTGTGGCAGCTGCACGCCCTCAGTAACCTAAGCAGTGAGTAGCGGCACAGAAGCTGCCTACTTCTTCGCGGAGCCATCTGTTTGGGTTTCATTCCGCACAACTCCACTGGCTTCTAGGAGATGCTGAGGTCACACGCGGCAAGGCTCTTGGTCTGCTGCCACCCCAAGCAAGCGTCCCATGTGTGGGGAGAGGGCATGGCCAGGAGCAGCCTCTGCCGGCCACCTCCACCCTCACCATGCGGCCGGCTGGGTCAGCAAGCTCGCTGTGCTGAAAACTAATCACTCAGCCAAGTGTTAGCTTTCAGCTGGAGCAGTCGCCAGTCTGACAAGCACGGAGAGGTACAAGAGCAGGCGCCAAAGCAGGGAGGGAGGGCAGCATGACCCTATTTGTGGCAGCACCAACTTAGGTCACTGCAAGTTGACTGTGAAACCACATCCCTAAAGTGTCTCCCAGGATGGTTCCAGGAAATCCCCTCTGTTATGGGAAGCACTTCCAGCAGCACAGACCCAGTTCCCAAATCATCTTTTGCTTCCTAACCCATCAGGCAATTAAGGCTACTCTGACTTACGAGAGCATTACATTTCATTTCCAAGAACGTGCAGATAGGAAACAGCAGGATATTTTAGTGTCCAAGACAGACAGCCATTCTTGTACTGCTGAACTGAATAAATACAGCATGTTAGTCCAGGGCACGATGGTGAGGAGCAATGGGAAGATCTCTGTCCCTCAATAACCTCCTGCAGAAACCCATCATGACTGAATTGTTTTGCATTTCAATCCCTGCATGAAGCTAGTGACCACCTGAAGGATCTTGACATGGTATTTAATCCTCTTCTCCATGTTACTGTCTTCAGAAATACCCAACAGTCTACCAAGCAGCACAACTACTTAACAGCATGTGACTATTGAATTTAAAATGCTGAAAGCAAGTCTTGTCATATCTACCCTAAAACAGCATCCTCAAAGTGTAAAAACGAAGAAACTGGAACCATCAGTTAGTAATATTATCACTCTTTCCTCACAGTAGAAAACAAGGAGAGAAAAAAGCTAATCAAATACTACCACCTTTCTTCCCCTCTGCTATTGCTTCTCCTAACATTGACCGCATTTGTGGTTAAATGCAGGGAGTCAAACTTCCTATAAGCAGTGTTGTTACGGTTCCAGATTTCCACTGTGGTTCAGCTGTATCACAGCTCTGGAAAGGCAAACTGGCGTGTGCTCAAACCGCCACCTTCCCTTATAAGGGTGAAAAAATTCCATATTGTGACTCTAAAAGGTCCTTTACCTGAATCACCTCGCTGGCCTGCCTTCTAAGATTAAAGATCTTAATAGTGAACTTAAAAAACCACTTCGTTGAAATTGATATTCTGGATAAAAACGCTTATGCAAAATACTGATGCAATTTCATCACACTAGAGGAGGTGCATGTAGCCAGTTGAAATGTACCTTCCCATTAAGGCAATACTTTTAATTCAGGGTTCTGCCTGGGAAGATCACTGCACCTGCTCCATGCTGGGGCTCATGCCCACGCAGTCATGGAGAGGCACTCAAAGATGAGGCACAGCAACAAAGAGGACAAAAAGCATCATCTCTCAGGGAGAGGTGAAGTACTTGTAGGAGGCATTCAGCATTACTCTGCAGCAGAAGGAACAATACATTTTCATATGACTTGAGCAACACTGACCAAAGAGACTGGGCTGAATCGGACAAACTATCTGACATCAGACTTTCAAGAGGAAAGCAAACCTTCTAGGAACATTACAGGCAGGCAGGCTATTCCTAATCTTCTAGGCATGCCACACTTGCACAATCAATGGGAAAGCCGGGGTAACTCTGGTGGGCAAGTACATTTGCAGGGATCTTTATGCCACCCCTCTTATGCCATTGCACTATTGTGCAAAGTTCCAGATCTGTTGGCTTTTTCCATTTCAACAAGGCATTGCCATCCAAGTCAATAAGGCAAGCTCAAGTAACTGATATTTTTAGCTAGAGATACTATAGCATCTCACAGATGCCTCAAGTTTTCTCCCTGCAAGTTCTGAAGGCAATTTCCCCCTTCTCCGCTGTTGGTTGAGCAGAGTTTGGGGACTGCTCTTCACATGCTGAGACAACTGAGCTTTTCGAACAGCTGGAAAAGCCACATCTCTCCACTTCAAAATAATTACTTAGAACAGATATAATTCCCATCTAGTACAACTGGTGCTGCTTCCCCACCTTGGAGGAAGTAGGGAAGTGTTTTGAAACTGGCACTAAGGCCATCAAAAGAGTGAAAGGGTAGTCAAAAAACCCCAAAAGTGCACAAATGTTAAGGGGAAAGAAAAAGACTGAAATTCTGATCCTTTCTTACTGAAACATAATGACAACTCTTGATTCACATCAAAACAAAGATCTGATTTTGGCCTTAGAGAAAGGAGTCCATCTTACTCTCTGCATTGCAGATGAGAACAATCACATTTTTGCTTGCTCTGACTTATTGCTAAATTGATTATTCTCCAGGACTAGGGAAGAGGGAGAAAGGAGGGAGATTGTAATCACCCTTGTAAAATTCTTTTAGGTAAAAGAAGTGAATGCATCTTACTTTTCCTAGCAACCCTCTTTCCTAATTCTGAAGCAAATAAATCACACTAAGGATAGTATCTTGAACATATGGCTCTGAATAAGGGGGATTTGCCTCCTTTTCTCTTCTCTCTTTTTCTTCTCCTCTAAATTAAATATGCCAGTCTCTGGAATTCCCTACACGTTCCGTTTCACAGCAAAAGGGGTTTCTGTCCCCCCTAAAATATACAAATACCACAAAAAAAAGTCCTTTGTAACTACTAACTTAATTCTCCCCACAGAAGGCTGTACCTAAGTTTAATATCTAGCCAACAGCACACAACCTGTTCACTACTGTTGCGTTCACTTCCCACACATTCAGCAAACGCGAAGCTACCAAGACAAGAATAGGGAAGGACTTCAGTGAGCCAAGACCAGCAGAAACATGAAGAGCATCTTTACAGATGAACAGGTCATAACAACGCTGGAGGCTGCCAAATGATCTTGCATCTTTCTTTGCCATCTCTCATGCAAACACCTACAAAGCACATGGCTCCAAGTACAGAAACTCATGGGACGTGTTTTTATTTTGCGCTTTGCTTCTCCATGCACAAGACACTGCATGTTGCACAGTCTGGGCTTCAAATGCTCCCCTGTCTTTCTGCAGAGCAGCTGAAGCAGAGGACCACTGGGAAGGATGCTGCTAACCCCTAGATTTGGAAGGGCCTTCCCACAGGCACCCTGCAGGAAGGGGGAAACACTCCCTGAAGTTCCTCACTCCCCTGCCTGCAATCCAAGAAGGCAGCTGGTGACACTGCGTGGAAGAGGATCACAGAGAAGTTTGCCAGCAGGAACGAAAGGGTAACGAGGATGCCAAAAGCCAATGGTCTGCATTTTTCTTTTTTTTGGTAAGCAAAAATAAAACCAAGCAGCACAAATGTGACTAGCAATAGAAATCAGGAAGGAAATGTAAATGATTTTATAGAAAGTGTGAATCAAAAAAGCCACCTGAATGTTTCTCTATCACAGGCAATTTCTCATGTTCTTTTATGTCTTCTTTGCAGTGTCAGTTTTTGAGAGAACAATTCTCAGCTCAGCACGACAGAACAGTAATACCAACGGGCATGCAGAACATTAGCATGTTATAAATAAACTGCTAATTTGAGGTGGGAAAAATCATCACGGCAGCTCTTATGATGAAGAACCAGAGAAAGAAAATGAGCAATTTGCTTATGCTTTCAGGACACTGTATTTTACCAAAAAAAAAAAAAAAAAAAAAAAGAAAAAAAAAAAAAAAGAGCTTTTCCCAACCCCTAATTCCTGAGAGAAAAAAAGAATAAACCCAGTGAAAAACCCACTGTTGAGACAAAGAAGCCAGTGAAAATGCTATTATGATTTTTAAAGCACTCCCTGCGCCCACCTCAAGTAGTAAGTTGCCTTTTTTACTGGCTCAAAGAATTTTGTGCTTAATGGTACTACAGCCGGGTTGTGAAGTTTCAGCTTCCTCTCACCCGACTTGCAGTTTTACATAACTCCCAAGAGACACTTTTTGGCCGCGGATACCACGCAGCTGAAAAAAAAAAAATCAACCCACCCTAAAAAGGTACGAGGTGCAGAAGCATTACAGAGCAATTCAGATCTGGGTTACTTAGAGCCACTCAATAGAACTCTTACCATGAAAAGTAAAACTTCATTCCGCTGAGCCGACGGCCAGGATTATTCGTGCCTGCGATAGCCCTGATCACCACCCTCCGTCTGCCCCGTGCGGGGTTCCCTTCCCACCCTGTCCCCAAGTCTGCAAGGACAGATAACTCCCCGTCACAGCACAGCTGCCACCTCGGGTATTATTTCTGTACCACTCCAGCATTGTCGCTTTGTACCAGCACGACACTTACTAAGCATTGCTATAAAAATTTCTGCGAATATCTATGTTTTCCACGAGCGGGGATAATGGCCTCATTGCAATAGCCTTGATAAAAGCTCCAACAAGACAGCTTTCAGATATCACCACACAAAAGCCTTCTGTGAGAGCTGTAACCAACATCAATTCCCGCTATGCGAAGACATTAGACAAAGTGTGAACTAGCTTACTGTATGGGGACAAAAAACTGACTGTCAATGTGTGGGACCAATGCTGTCTAAAAACACAACGCTGGCAAGGCAAAATAGCACCAGCATATATACATGGTAATTGCCATTTAATTCCAGAATAAGCAGCACAAGAAAACAAGTACTGAAGGCACTATTAGGTTACTAGCATCACTCAAGACATTATAATTCCATATAATTCCATTTCTAGTGTCCCTCATTGGAAGAATGACTTTAAAACCAGCAGATGTTAAAAACACCCAAGCAGAAGGTGAAGGAAAGCCCAGTTTCCATTACAGAACCACTCAGAGAACACAGCAAACCCTTCAGATCTGCTCCTTAGAGCAAGTATTTTCCTGTAGAATCATGGAATAGCTTGGGTTGAAAGAGATCTTTAAAGGTCATCTAGTCCAACCCCGCTGCAATGAGCAGTGACATCTAACTAGATCAGGTTGCTCAGAGCCCCATCCAACCCAGCCTCGAATGTTACCAGGAATGGGTACCTATCACCTGTCTGAGCAACCTGTTCCAGTGTTTCACTAGCCCTGCTGTAAAAAATGTCTTATATCTAGTCAAAATCCACATTCTTTTAGTTTAAAACCATTACCATTAATAATCATAGAATAACCTGAGTTGGAACAGACCAATAGGATCATTGAGTCCAGCTCCTGGCACTGCACAGGACAGCCCTACCAATCACACCACATGCCTGAGAGCATTGTCCAAAGGCTTCTTGAACTCTGCCAGGCTTGGTGCTGTGACCACTTCCCTGGGGAGCCTGTTCCAGTGCCCAACCACCCCCTGGGTGGAGACCATTTTCCTAATACCCAGCCTAAGCCATGGCAGACAACCTGGGACACACAAACCACCATTCCACCTATGGTACAAGATGAAACCTTTTCTGTGCATCGTTTTGTGTGTTTTACATACGTATCTGCTTACACTTGGGTAGCACCCGAAAAAATCAGAAGCCTATTGTCAACCTCAATGGACTGCACCAATACAATTGCTGGGCCAAGAGATAAGGTTCTTACTTTCAGACCTGAAATTTGCCAGATGACACCTCTTAAATGGGAGCCTAGGAAGGAGGGACAAAAACAAGTCTACATGTCAGTTTGTTTCTGAAAAACATTTGAAAGGCAAATTTGAAAGCTAAGATTTTAGACAGCATAGTACACTCACCCTATGGAGAAGTGTTTCACTCTAAAATTACATCTGTACTTTAAAATGTGTAAAATATATGAAATCCTACAGTGCATATTCAGTGGCTTGCAAAAAAATATATCTGTTACTGCACTCCAATTTTAGTATATAATTTTAGTTTTATAACTAACGGGCAGAACCAAAATTAGGACATTAAAAAGTTATATTCAGAGAGAACTAGTAGAGCGGACCAATGAGCCTGACATGATATATAAGAATTAGACTCTTGCACTGCATGGTGTGCACCATTGAGTCCTAAACCAGAGACTTTTAATGCCACCTTAATTAACAAGGAAGGAAGTTTGCCAATGAGTTTCTTCCCCCGGCCCCCTTTTCTAGCACCAAGTTATGCAATATGCAACAACTTTGAACCAACAGCTGTATAACAAGCAAAAAAACAAAAACCAGAATAGCATGGTTAAGACGAGAATGTCTTTCAAGAAGTTCATTAATGAAAATTACTTTTAGAATCTATGCATACATAACCAACACACATACCACAACTCGGGGCAGGAATGCTGGAGCTGAAGCAGCCAAGGCTGAGCAAACATTTCTGGTTGTCCGGATTCCCAATACAACTTATTTTTACCAAAAATAGTTCTTCACGTGTTTTCTACAAGTTTCCATAGATCTTTGCAAAACAACTAGTGGCTTGCAAGGTCTGTGTGACAGGACTGTAAAACTTCATTGTAAAAATAAAGAAATGAAAACCAAAACAATAGCAGCGTCCACTTTTAAAACAATTACTTGTCTGTATAAACCTCAAGATACCAAAGACTCAATATTTGCAACACTGCAAGTGTGGATCACAGGAAACACCCCACATCTTCTTAAAAATCAGGTTCTAGACCCTGGAAGTAAGGCACCTGAACATGCCACCAGCCTTAGGTTGTGGACATTTCTGGGCCTAAAAGCAGCCACATACAAGTCGGGTGAAATCTTGCAAGTAGCTGCAGGTGATCAAACTAAGTCTCCTACTCAAAGAAAGCAATGAAACAGGATACTGGTTTTACTTTTAGAGGCAGGAATAAAGGAAAGCCATATTTGCCCACACAACTTAGCACACTCACAGAAGAGGTGCCAGCTGATTCTGAAAAGGTGATCTTTAATGCTCCACTTCTCCGTCCTAGCAAAATCCTAGGCCGAAGACCTTGGGCACAAAACACCCGAGGGCTGCAGGGCATGCACGTGCAGCAGGGACAGAGTCAGCATGTTCGTTTTCACACTGCCACAGGTCAGGTCAACAACTATCCACATTCATAAGTGGGACAGGAGACTCATGACACACGCCATTAACCTTAGGCAAGCTCAGTTTGCAAACAACTACCAGCACATTTGCTATGCATTCATGTATGTATAAAAGGGAGGCTAAAACCCATGAAGCAGTACTCTCTTACCACACAACAGAGGCCATTTTCATTAAGCTCTGGCTTAATCAACACCTAGTCAAGCTCCTGCCTTCTCCCTTTACAGGGCTTGCAGATGCAAATATTTACCACAGCTCATGTCGAGCTCACAAGGCATTAAGAACTCCATGAATGCCAATAGATGCAGCAAATAGCAGCAGCATCCAAGCAGACAGCATAGTGCTTCAAGAGACACCCATGCCAGGCATAGCACTTCCAAGTGTGGTTTTGGACCAACTTACTTGAGGAAAACAGAAGTTAAATAGTTCCTTTTTAAAGATGTGATAAATTGGGCAATTTTGCCAAGCCTGTCTTCAAACAGAACTGAAATTGAAACAGAATACAAATACCTCACCAGCAGCACCTCCAGCACCGAAGCAGCCCCATCCTGGAGGCACAGGCAGCCTCCCTCCCACCACACACCACTGCCCCCAGGGAACATGATGGGGGTTTCTTCTCCCCAGAACTACAAACACGATCCTAGTCTTGACAAATAATGCAGGAAGTGATTAACTCTGCCAGCCAAAACAAAAGCCTTAGGTCCAACTTAGTCATTTGTAAGGATGAGAGTTACCTCCATAGACACACACTCAGCACTGCCAGCTGTAAACGAGATTATTTGCAGAGACTATAAAACCTGGAGATTTAGTTCCTCTAAGAGCTTTCCATCTGCTGAAGCCCCGCACTGGGCAGGGCTGGATCTCCGTTACCGCCACTGGCGCAAGAAACCCACTGGAACCAAAGTCAGTCTCCAACTCATCCTTAGCAGGCAGCTCCACCGCAAGCCAGGACTAAAGCCTGAGCCACCTTCCCAGTCCAGAACACCAGCACCAGGACCAGCCCTGCCACCAGAGCCATGGCCACCAGCCCAGCAGGCATCTTCAGAAGTGAAGCTTGAATGATGCCTTACTTGAAGCTACCAAGAAAAGCTCCTGTCTTCATTTCACATGCACCAATCTCATTCTTGGTGCCCTGAACAGGAGGGATGGGCTCAGTTTCCCTCCCACAACCACACCAGGCCTACTGGCCTGCACAGGACCAGGCTCCAAAGAGGAATGGTGCTACTTCACTTTCCTTTTTGCAACCTACATTTCACAACGAGCTATTCCCACAGCAGTCATGCCTACTACTCCCCTCTGTCCCACACCACCCATTCCGCTGCCCAGGGCCAGGTTAAAACCTCATGAAACAAGCTGGGTCTGAAAGGGTCTCTGGCTCCTGCAAAACCTGCAAAGTGAGTACCATATGTTCAAAAAGCATCTTTCAAAGCTGCCAGTCCACAGAAGTTTCACAAGTAAAATCTCACAGACACAGTTGTTTTCACACCCATGTGGTTCCCTTATAAAAGGACACCCTTATCATTACATTAATGGCTTTTATTTCAGGAGAAATGAATTGTCTGACACTCTTCAGCTTGGAGAAGACATCTGAGGACAGAAGATAATTTATCATAAACTGTGCAAAGAAACATACATCAGAAAATCATTTTTCCCTACCACAATATCTAGGATCACCCAAGAACACTACAGACAGCAAGTTAAAACTGAAAAAAAAAACCAAAAAGCAAGGCAAGAAACAAAGAAAATAGTTTTTTCCTTTCATACAAGATGGCTAAATCATGGCTAGAACTTGTTGCTAAGGTCAGAACCACAGCTAGATTCAAACAGCAATCACAAAAATCACCGGCCACTGGTAGCTATAAAACTCATTGTAACCCCTGACCAAGAAAGAGCTCTCTTGAAGCAAGAAGGGCTTTCCTGTGCAAGCCCCATCCCGTGTTCTTTTCTCAAATGCTTGCCACAGTCGTAGTCAGAGATGTAGTGAAGGAACCTTTCATCTTGAAAAATGCAGCTGCTCCTAAGTTCAGAGATTATTCTCCTTTTAAATGCTTGCACATACTCACAGATGAGCACACAGTAAAAATTAACAGAACAGCACCAACATACATGGCATAAAACAAGGGGAAACAAAATGCCTGTAATTGCTCAACCAGGTGGAGCATCCTCTACAGAAGAATAAACTGGCCATGAAGTGACCCCTATCCAGCTTTTGGTAAGCCGACTGGTGGTGCAAGGAAAATACATTCACGGAAAGAAAAACTAAGACCAACATCATAAAATGGAGGCTTGCTGGGACAATTTAACACCTCTGCACCACTGCATGGACAAGTTCCTGTCTCGTTCCTTCATCTCACTCACTCCATCTTGGGCTCAAGATGCATGCCAGACCTAATGCCCAGACCCAGCTCTTCTACCACGTTAAAGCAGCAAAAGAACAACCTGTCAGCACAGCCGGATGCTCCCCAGGCACAGTAGCAGGGGAAGAGTGCTGTCTGGCCATGGGCAGAGCGAAGGAGATGATGCAGAGGAGACAGTGAGGGACAAGCAAGCCTACTCCTTCCAGCAACAGCAAAGCCTTTGAGCAGCTCAGCTGTTTGTGGAACCCTGCCAAAAGCCCTTATCATCGTGGGGCTACCATACTCAGGAGTTCTGGTGCAGATGGAGCCACACCAGCACAGCTGGACTCTGCACAAGGATAGCAAAGCTACACCATCAGCAAGCTACAGCCTATTCCTGTAGGGTTTTATTAGGATGCCCACTTTTCACAAGATGTTTGTCAGCGTGGTTAGGGCAATCAGGACTTATACTGCTTTGAACTCGCCTCAGACAGCTGCACCCAAAGGACCATGTGCTACCTCCTCAGGCTCAGAAACAGTGTGTTGCTGGAGGAGAGGGATTTAAACCAAAGAAAATCCCTTAAATGCTATTCAAAAGGCAAAGGTCCCAGACTCACACTAACATTCATTTCTAGTAACACAAACTATCAGGCAAAGAAAACCGGTCTGAATATGAAAACACCTGTGTCTTCACATACAAACCTTTTCATTCCTGCAAAATAAAGAAAAGCTCCTAAGCTAACTGCCTGCTTCCTTTATGCAAGCTACACGTTCTTCTCCCATACCTTAAATCCTTGTTCATTATTTATGTCCTATTTGGCTTGCTCCTTTACATAACACCTAAGAGAAAGACTGTGGGTTACCCCATTTTTCTCCCTTTCCAGCTGCGTCTCTCTGAGAAGAAGGAAGGAAGGAAGAGGTACTTTCTAAGCCACCAGAAAAATGAGAGAGGTACTAAGTATTCAGTTTGGAAATGTAAATCCTCCTGCCCCCTTCTGAAGTATGCCGAACCAGCCTCTCCACAGCTCATGTCATCTAAAGGCCACAGGAGTTCTCTAAAGATATTGTTGTTAAGAGGATTTAGCCCCTTTTAAAAAGGACTTAACATGTGGGTGGTGTCTCCATTTAAGCATTTTCTCATGGCTAAGAAAATGGCCCTCTTCTTAAAGGCTTATCTTTATAACCCAAAGACAGTAAGAAATTCTCTACTATTTGAATTAGAAACATTTTGAGCAGCTTGCTTTTATAGCAGCCCCATTTCTGAGTAGAGGGATTTGCAAATGGTAGTGACTTTCTCACACCAAGTGAGAAGGCAACACCAGCGACAATGCTTTTGGGGTACCTCACCAAACATTAATTTCTCCTGCGGTCTCAGGAGGATCCAAGTTGATTCACAAACTTACTGACACTAAAACAGCATGGTGTCACAACTCCTGTGCCATATCCCTGGCCACCACTTTCTCTTGATGATCCCTGGCACTTCCCAGACCTGCCATTAGCTGGTTCAACCTGCTTGCCTAGCAGAAAACCTTTATTTATTTAGGTCAGGGTTAATTTTCCATCCTGGGAATCCTGAGATTCCAGAAGGGAAAAGGCACCAGCCCCCAGCAGGGTGCAAGAGAGCATGGGAGGATGCAGGACTACTGACCCATTGCCACAGCACTGACTCTGTCTCCAGAGGCTCAGGCTCTCCCCAGGGGTGCAAGCTGATGATGGTTGTTTTGCAAGGGTTAAGTCTTCATTACTGCTTATGCTTAAGCCATAGCAGGGGTTCAGATCCACCCGGTAACACTTTCTATTAACTCCCCAGGAATCATGCAAAACCTCCTCAAGTTGAAAGGGCAGGCAGGCTGGGTCACAGCCTCCCAGAGCCAGGGCTCTCCAGGGTTCAAGGGCCTGGTTAGCAACCCCCAGCCACAGGAGCTGGCACTACAGGCGGCAACAGGGCAAGGAACTGGCTTTGGACAGTATGGAGACGCTTGCCTGGGACATGGAAGAGTGTGCAAGTTCTCATCAGTGTGGGGCTGCAGAGGCCTGCTGTTGTTATGGACTAGGCCACTTTTCAATGGTTTTCCAGCGGTGTTACACATACACAACCACAGATAAAGTAACCAACAAATTCCCAAGGGGAAGCAGCTTACTTGGGCCAAAGAATCTTTTTTATTTGCTCATGTAGTTGAGCACCTTCCCGAACAGCCTAAACTATACTGCTGTACTGACTCTTTTCCAGTCATACCATAGTTTATATTTGGAAGTGATGGGTGGGTTGCCAGTGAAGTTACATCTGCAACGCAAGAGTATTTTCATAATCCTCACCAGTGCAGGTGTGCTGGCCAAATTTTAGACTTATCTCTACAGTCTTTTGCATAGCAGGGCCTTGTTTTCAGCTGAGGGTCTCAGACTCCATCCACTACTTGCAATTCAACTAATCAAGAGCTAAATTTATGTTGGTGCTACTTGCCTGAACTCACTGCCTCAACAACCCAGCATTTTCTCACTTCTTTCACCAGTCCCTAATATTAGTTCCTCAAAAATGCTCTGCTAGGAACCAAGGGCAGAACACCCTCACCTCCCAGTCCCAGAAAATCCTCCACAACTTTTGAGGAAAACTATCTGGAAGCCGCAGACCTTTTGAAAGGGCTGGATAGTGTCCCTGCCAAGCAGTCTGCGGTGCAGAAAGACAAGGCAGAGCACTAGGGTGCTTCAGCCTGACTTCCCAAAATATGGGTCTGCGGCAAACCAGCACAGCTCCAAGAGGGGAGCTCACATGAGCACGGCTGTCAGGGCAGAGCAGGATGCACAGCCCCTTTCCTGGTGTGTGCCATGCATGGCTTATCGCCCTGGGAGGGTGCCAGCCAGAGGCTGTAGATACCGCTGGCCTGACCACTCTCTTCCTCCCCCATCCCACATCTCTCCCCAAAGTTAATATGGGGACTGAGGGCATACAACAGGCTTGCAACTTGCATGAGGACTCTTTTGCAGGCAGAGGCCAAAATCACTTTCCCCGCTTCCAAACCTTTAAGGTGGAAATACGCGTCCCAGGTTTTTAAGACCAGGAGTTCCTCCCATTAGAGGTGAGCAGCATACAAAAAAAAAAAATAAAAGCACTAAAATCATACATGAAGGTCTTATAGGATCTATTAATGAGAAATTTTAGGAGTTCCTATGACATCAACATCCCTCCCACAAAGCCAAAAAAGCCTGTATAATTTTTCTCCCAGAATCATCGTGTAACATATGCTCCTCTTTGAATTCACTTACCACCACCTTCTAGGAATCAACCTTCATATAGGACAGCCAAATATTTACAAAGTGGCCTGAAGTAGCCTGCTTGACACTAAGTGCCATTAGGATATGCTGAAGACTAAGAGTACCAACAAAAAAAATCAATTATATTTTACAGCAAAGATGCTTATTTTAAAATTAAAAAATAATAATAATAATTTTAAAAAAGAAAGCTTTGGATGGGATTTGATGAGCCTTGAAACTTCCACCACTAGCTCAGCAACCAACACCTGCAAAAACCCACACAAGAGGCAGCTCATGAGATCCTCACTGGCCTCCCAGCTGCTCCCAAAGCTCTTCCAGAAGTATTTCAGAATTACAGCACCATCCCATACCTGGACCATCACCGACTGGATGCAGGGAAGAGAAAAAGGGGGCGGGGGGAAGGGGTGTTAAA
>VZRS01009393.1:558359-583329 GCA_013398055.1 Ifrita kowaldi
GGCCGGCACCGCCAGGCTACCCCCGGCATGCGGGGTGTGCGGCGGGCGCCGCTCCGCAGCCTTCGGAAGGCTCTCGCCCGCCCGCTCGGTGCTGCCTGCGCGATCCCTGCCGCTGACCCGGCTCGGGAGCTGCCCGTTGCCGCCCGGCAGCTCTGCGGCTCGGAAGAGGTCACCTGAGTTCTCGCCCCGGTTTGCTCCGAGAGGCACCGGCCTGC
Source organism: Ifrita kowaldi (assembly GCA_013398055.1). Classification (NCBI taxonomy): domain Eukaryota; kingdom Metazoa; phylum Chordata; class Aves; order Passeriformes; family Cinclosomatidae; genus Ifrita; species Ifrita kowaldi. The sequence goes on from VZRS01009393.1 coordinate 558,575, forward strand.
GCCAGCGGGGAAGTTCTTAGGGAGCCTTTTAAAGGCGTCCCGGCGCTGCATGTCACCCCCGGTAGCTGGAGAACGGCTTTTCCGCTTTCTTCACGCGCTTGCATCCACAAATTTTCAAATCAGCTCACCCCACATATTTACTTTTTTTTCCAAAAAAAGTGAACGTTTAGCAAAATATTCCCTTCCATTATGGTCTGTATTACTTCCAAGAAGTGAAACAGTGGAACTATGCCCACTAGCTCTTTCCAATTTCCTGTAGTGTCTTCACTTACTAAATGCCCCCTAGATCTAGAATCTAGATGATTCTAGAATCATAGAATCATTAAGGTTGGAAAAGCCCTCCTAACATTGGCCGAACACCGCCATGCCCCCTGAATTTAAGCTGAGTTCCCAACATGCCCCCTTAACTTATTAAATGCCCCACCCTGCCCAGCACGCACCAGCCATGCCCCACTTTCTCATGTTTCATTTCCAGACACACCTTTCCCTCAACCAGTGCTCCTAGCACACAGTGTGTCCAGGCTGACACTGCTGAGTCAGGCAGATAAGGATCCTTTTCCTTGGGAACCTTCCGTGTTTCCACCTCTAGCAGGTACATGAACAAGTTGTTCTATCAAATTTGCAGCCCTGCCTAAAGGTGCCTCTGGTCTGATCCCACCTCAATCAGAATCGATGGCTAAGGAGTGATACTGTTGCATGTTGAATACGGGTATCTTCCATTCTGGGCATGTTTGCCATCAAAAAAGTAAATTCTGCTCCATTTGGCACTGGAGAAGCCTTCATTAAGCTACTGGACACAATTTTGGGCACTAGACCCTAGGAAAGATACCACATGGAGAGAATCCAAGGGTAACAAAGCAACAAAACCTGGTCAGAAAAACGTGTCCTTCTACAAAGGCTGGCTTTTGTTTTGTCAGAGGGAAAAGCAAGGGAAGAGGATGTGGTAGTGGTGAGCTGATACACAAAAGGTCACAGAAGATTGCCCTTCCTCTGTAGAGAGAGGGTAACAAACTTTTGTCTTTAGCAAATATTAAATTTAATCTAGATAATTGAGTATCAATAAATTTTGTAGTAAGGAAATCGTACAGTAGCTTACCCAGGGGTATGGGAGTCTTTTTAATAGATGAGAAAGACTTCTTTTAGCAAGTCTTTTAGTCTTGCATTTGTGCTCAGCATGCAATACCTAAAAGCCTTTCAAAGTCTTCTTTATGGTCCTTCCAACCCAGGCAGGAGCAGGGGTTTCCTGGAAAATTTCATGTTCTTCTACAGAACCCTAGCACTCTTTACAATTTCACCCAAATGTTCAATTCTGCTACTGTGGACTGCTCTTAAGGAGTCAGCCAGCAGTGTCCAACTTTGTGCACAGGGTGAAGCAGGTAAAAGCTGTGCTCAGCATGCCCTGGCCACAGCAGGTGTAGCAGTACCTTGCTCGCTGGGTGAGGTGTATCCTCTAGGAGAAGCAGGGAGAAACAAAAACCTCTTCCTACTGCAGAAGTCATCTCCAGTCTTCTTCTGGAGCATCCTCTGTGGCTTTCCTCTGCCATGGTCTCTGCTGTCTTCAGCTAACTACCCATCATGCGAGGGTGTCCCATGCCAGGAGTCACTGCCTCGTGCAGAATTGAGGCGCATCCAAGGCGCAAAGCAGGGAAGAGGCTGAGGAAGAAGAACAACAGGTGAAGGGCGAGGGAAAAGTTCAGATACGAAGAAAAGTGCAGGCAGGAAGTCACCATGCTTATAGTTCAAAGTAAAGACTTATTTTTTTTACGCGTATGGAAATGGTAGCACTATTTTGGTTGCAAGGATCTTGTGAGAAGGAGAGAAGAAATGTGGGCATGATGTTACAGCATAAGAAAAGAAAAGCAATAAATAAAAAAACACAGCAAAATGATGATGGCAAAAATAGAGTCCTTAGAGCAGACCTTTAAAGAGAAAGAACAGCAAAATCTAGAATATAAAAAGAGACATGTAGATGTAGTAGAACTCACCAGGATCCCAAAACCAGAAACAGAGCACAGTCAAACTGAGGGAGTAAAACAGACAGTGCATGGGCTAATGCATGGTACACTTCAGAATTCACTTTCATGTATTGGTTCTTTCACTATCTAAGTTTCTAGTACCTCATTACTCTGTCAAGGGCATAAGTCAAGTAGTTGAAATAAAATAAAGCTAAACTATTAACAGTTAATTTCTATCTTGCTTCTTTGTGTGTTGTTTTTCTTTTTCAAGGAAAGGATCTGGCTTAATGCATGAGAAAGGGTTGAAGTTTTCAAGAAGCAAGGAAAACAATGTTACACTCAGAAGGAGACTTTAACCGAACTGCAATAAACGCAAAAAACCATCTATTTTTACATAAGAATAGAAAATAAATCCTTACTGCAGTTTTACATCTGTAAAAAGATTTTAAAAGCTAGTCCCAGAATTGCACACCAGCCGAATGGGATGGCCAGGAGACAGGGCCCCTATCACCTGAATGGGAGGATCGTATGTTCCTGTCTTCTGGGAGTGGAGTTGTGCTGCGACTGTGAGATGGCTGGTGGAAAATCTTGAAATAAAAAGGGTTCATCTGAAGAGCAACTTTGCTGTCCACAAACTGAAATCTGCAGAAAATACTGCAGGAGTTGTTTTTTTCTTTAAACACAATTCTGTGGCAGGTATTTCAGTTTGCAGTGGGACCTGTTAAATGTGCAGTTCACTTGCTGGAGCTAAAGGAAGGAACCTAAAGAAAGCAGAAAGTAAAACGTACATAAGTGTACAGAGAGCTACATAAAGGAAGCTAATTGCAGGCCCAAGGACTTCTGTTGGTCTATAAAAAACAAATTGCTGCCTATAGGGATGCCATCATCCAGGTATCTGTTGCAGAGAAAATACCCTGCAGAACTCATAGGCTTAGGAGATACTATAATTAAGGCTGGTGTGCAGCTGAGATTTATTTTTCTTTGTGAGTATGGTTCTATGGTACTGTAGTGCTGTCCTTGTGAATATGGTCTTTATCTGTGTGACGATAAGTAATTTTACCCACACAGTGTCATTTAGGGAAAAGGCTGCATTTGTCCTGAAAATAATGTGTAATGAGAATTGCTTTCTTTGGGATTCTGACTTGCTGCAGTGTTATAGTGGAAGCAATAACAGAAGCTTTGCCTTGATGTTAAAATGGTTCAATCTGACTTGAAGACCTGGTTTCCACTATGACTTCTCCCATGAAGAAGATTCTGGACAATGTTACAATGGAGACTGCAAAACATTCCTAAGTGAAAAAAACTATCTCTAAGAAAGTTTGTAATAGGAATAGATAGTAAATCAATGTATAGCCCTGCATGTGGAATAATTTTGAGAGCAGTAAATACTCAACAGCTGCTTATTCCACGAGACTTGCCTGCCCTTCGTACTGAATGAAGAACTGTGCAGGAAAAATGTCCACATAACAAAAGACCACATCATTGTGCATACACGTGAGGGGTAGACCTGACATTATACAGCCCGCCCCCCCTCCCCCCTTGCTAATTATTAACCTTTAAGTAATTAATTTCCTAAATTTTGGAGCTTGGTTTCACAAGCATGCAAGGAAGAGTTGAGAAGGGAAGGGTGAGACTGTGCTAAATACCACACATCTGGAACATAACCTGCATGAGAGCAAATGGACATCTGGAGGGAATACTGAGACTGATGGGATATGAGTTTCCTGCTGTCACTGAAAGTGTGACAACCCATAATCCAGGTCATTAAAGGAGATGTTAAACACTGTGGGCCCCAGCATTACCCCTACCAGACACCACTAATGACTGGCCTCCAGCTGGACATTGTGCTCTGGACGAGAACCCTCCGGGCCTCACAGTTCAGTCACTTTTCATTCCACTTCACTGCCCACTTAACATAGCCTACGCTTCATCCATTTTTTCATGAGGGCGTTACTGGAGACTCTGTCAAAAGCCTTAATGAAGTCAAGATAAATATCATCCACTGCTCTATCCTCATCCACTGAACTAGGCTTACTGTAGAAGGCTATCATGTTGGTCAAGCCTATCCTTGTCTTCGTAAGTCCAAACTGACTGCTCCAGGTCATCTTTCTGTGTTCGGAAATGGTTTCTGGGATAATTTGTTCCATTACCTTCTTTTTAGGGGCTGAGGTGAGGCTGACAGACCTGTAGTTCCCCAATCTTCCTTCTTGCCCTTCTGGAAGACAGAATTGATAATTACTTTTTTCTTGCTGTCAGGAACCTCTCCCAGTCGCCGTGACCTTTCACAGATTATCAGCAGAGGCCTCACAGTGACCTTGGGCAGTTCTCTTTGCACTTGTGGGTACATCCTGTCAGATCCCATGAACCTGTGTATATTTCAGTTGTTTAGATGTTCCCCAGCTTGGTCCTCCTTTACCTAGAGTAAATCCTCTTTTCTCTAGACCTTCCCACTGGTGTCTCAGAAAGCTGAGATTCCTGAAGGCAACTCTTGCCAGTGAAGATTGAGGCAAGGAAGGCATTCTGTACCTCAGCCTGTTCCATGCCCTTTGTCACCAATTCCCTTTCTCCTTTCAACAGTGGGCCTGTATTTTCCCTCATCTTCCCTTTGCTGTTGACATACTTAGAGAAGCTCTTCTTCTTGCCTTCCACATCCCTCTCCAGATTCAACTTCACAAGGGCTTTGACTTTCCTAACCTCCTCCATGAATGCTTGGACAGCATCTCCATATTGTTGTCAGGTCACTTGTCACTGCTTCCACCTCTTACATTTTTCCTTTGAGCTTTGTCAGGAGCTCCTTGTTCATCTATGCCAGCCTCTTGTTGCCTTTGCTTGATTTCTGGCTCATAAAGGTAGGCCCATCTTTAAGGTGGAGGAGGTCATCCCTGAAAAGCAACTGATCTTCTGGTCTTCTCTCCAGGACAGTCTCCCATGGGATCCTTCCCATCAGATAGCAGGAAAAGCCAAAGTCTGCTCTCTTTCAGTCTGGGTTGTGGTGCTATTTTTTGCCTTTCTCCCTCCACTGATGATTGCCGTCTTAGGATTACATCTTCTGAATCTCTGCTAAACAATTGTGAGCTGGCATGTTTAGTATTTTTACTTTCAGAAAGAAAAAATTTCAGAAAAATTGTATTCGATTTATCCTTGACCAGATTTCAAGGCTTTGCTTCAAAGAAAAGCCTGTCAGATTTTTTAAAGACAGCTTGTTTTCCTTTGCCTTGGTTCTCAAGTGGTTTCTGTGTGAAATTTCAGACCAAATTGTTTAGCTTCTAGAAGGTTGAAAACCTGTGTCCCGTAATAGGAAATGCTGGATAACCTTAAGTGTAGGCTACCAGAGAGCCTACCCTCCCAGAGAGTAATATACGGGCATCCCTTCTAGGGAGCTTTTTAAGAATAAACATAAATGCTTAAAACCTGAGCAATTTCATGAATCACATCTACACTTCTAAAATTTACAGGGATTATTATTATATTTTCTAGGATATAGACCAAATTTTAACAAACAGAGAAATGAAACTAAAAGTAAATTTACTTCCTTAGTCTGTAAATTCTTCTAAGAATGTGATCTGAGAATTTAGATGTGTTTAGACTGTTACGAGCAGCATGTGATCTAGTTACTGCATGTATTTTCTTAACAAAAAATTTAAAGGATTATAATCCCTTAATTTTTAAAAGGCATCAACTTTGAAATGTCCTTGCCATAAAATTATTCATACAGGAACACAGGTTTTTTTTATTAATGAGCCATCCCTCCTATTTCAGTGGTTTCAGAGAAAGCAGGTGACCACCTAACTAGAGGAAGGACATACAGTTACAGAGCATCAATTTGTAGCATCTCCTCATTATTCCTATGTAACATCCATTAGACCTAATTATCAAAAGAACTGTATGGTGAAGAAATGATTGCCTGGTTCAGATGAGTTTACTTTTCAGGGTTAATGATTTTTTTTTTTTTAACCCTAGGCAAGGTTATCACAGTCTGTTGATATTTCAAAAGAATTTCAATTCTTTGCATGTAGCCATGTATTTATGTTTTAAAAAATCTTGTATACATCTATAAACTTACTAATGTCTTCCTTTTCTATACTTCATTACCTACATATGTTGGTAAACATACAGTTTTGATTTGCAGCAAATGTTGCTTATGAAAATAAAACAGAAATCATGTGTGCATTATAAATTCTGTATGTCAGCATAGTTCTGCTTTGGGGAGGATTTTAGTGAGGAATGTTGAGCCTGACCATCTGCCTGATGAGATGGAAGGGCGCTATGCCCCTATCATGGGGAGACAGAACATACACTTGACCTTATGCAGGCTAGTTATCACAAGGTGACTTAAAGTGTCTGTGTGTTGCAGGATTAGGGGATTGGCTACTTGCTAGACTTCTGGTCCTTCTGCTGCAACTTTCTGCCTTTCGCTTTGTGAGATTACTTCACACCTCACAGTTCTTGCCCTCTGAGAACATGGCCCAGTGCAGGGGGTTTCACTAGGAGTGAGAAGAGACAGCGGGTCTGCTCCTCTCTTGCAGTTCCAATCCCTTTTGTCAATTCAGTCCAGCTCTGCATAAAGAGTTAATGTCCACAGTAGCCTCCTGCACCATGTCCTGACACAGTAATCAATTGAAACCTTGTTCCTCTTGATCAAGTGCTATTTAAAACACAAAGCAATTTAATGTAAAGCTTCTCCCAAGCCATCTAGCCTCTTAAGTCTACTCCTCAGACCTTCAATCTTTAAGTTGTTTCAGCCTTTGTATAACTGAACGATTTGCCTCCCAAAAGAACAAACAATACCCTTGCAATAGTCAAGCTTAAACAACTGTTTGTGTAGAGACTCTGCACCCAGAGGGGATTGCTCCACCTCAGCTCCTTGGCCTCTGGAGTATGTAGTTGTTTGTGGGACAGCTGCTCATGCAGGCACAGAACCTCTCATGCTCTGAACTTCATGAGAACAACTGGTTTCAAAAAGTTTTTGAGATCAGGTACATAATATTGACAAGATGTGATTCATTCATTTTTGTATATTTTTGTATTAAATGTTTTTGTTTCAAAGAACAAGTTGTTTAGTGACTTTTTGGGTGAGTTACAGTTTCAGGGCATTCTGATTAGGAATCTGTTTCAAACTCCTGGAGTTTTCTCCAGGTTTTTCACACTAGACCAAGTGCTTCAATCCAGGGTTTTGGTTCAATTACTTGAAATCATTTGCTGAGGAATTGCTCTGACTGTGGTCTGGCTGGCAGTGGAACAACTTCCTTGGAAGGTGCCCACAGCTTGTGCACTTTCCTAGGGCAGAGACACGTGTTCGAACGCATGTTCTAAAGTAAGAAGAACACAAATTTGAACCCAGGCCTCTGATATCCTTTGTTGTGGGCAAACAATCAGAGAAAACTACAATTTCTGCTCAGTAACTTGCTGTGAAGAACTGGAGTAAGAGCCTCTCTGAAGCTTCCTGCTCATTTTGTTGGTTTTCTTGGGGGTTTTTTGAGTGTGTAAGGCCAGTTCTTAACTTTGACTGTCTGTTTCTCTCCACTCAGTGGACAGGAAGAGCTTGAGTGTTTGGTTCAGACCCGTAGGTTTCACTAGGAGGCCAGGAATGTTGGCCGAGCACACAGCTGCATGGTGGAGCCTGGGCTACGGATGAGCTTAGGCTGCTGGCAGAGGATGAGGCAGAGTACCAATGGCCAAGTGGCTGGGAGACTGTTTCCTTCCCCAAGTCAGGACCTACAACACAGGCGCCACAATACTGAATTTATATCCCCTCCATCAATCTAGCTCGAAATTATCTCCAATTAGAGGATACATGAGCAGAACTACTTGACTAGGGCGCCGTCTCTTCTGTAACTAGAAGACTTTCATCTCTGTGTACACAAGGTCTCCTTTATCCTTCTTTAACTTATAAGTGGGCTTATTGTAGGAAAGTTATACTAGTGGAATGTCTTAATTCAATCCAGGTTTGTTAAGTCTCTTTTCCACATTCATCCAGATCAGATAAATCGCATGCTGTATTTACTTTTTTGAGTAGTTGCCTAAAATGTCTAGGCACTGAGGCTGTTTCTCATAATGTACTGACTTTTGGAACGGACTCTTTATTTACAAGCTTTGGCAAAATGGTTAGATTTATTATTTATTAACCAGAAAACCAACAACCCTTTCTCTTAGAAAGGTGCAGAGCTGCATGAAGCATACTGTGCTATCAAAATTACGAGTTTTGTTCTGGATTTTTTCATAATTCCTATTATCTATGGTTTGATAGGTGCAGTAATTACCATTTTTGGAGAAGGAAATTCTGTCTTTCCTTCTCTTTTGCTTTCAAACTTCCCTAACACTTCAGGAACTCTTTTTGCATCAAGAATATTTGTAAAGTTTGCCTTGAGATCACAGTTAGATTTTTCTGTGCCTTGTCAAAAGGCATTTCTTTACTGTGTTATTAATCTTCTGTCTGAAATAAATCCACTTTTCACCTCACAGTGGGTTTCTATAAATAAAGTTATGCTCATCATTATCCTCCTCTTTAGTATGCCTGGCTATAATATCAGTTACTATTTTTCTTTGGTTTGAATTGATTTGCCAATATTGCTTTTGCAGGAATATGGCCTTACTTCTCCAATACCTGGAAGCTTGTCCAAAATCTCATACTTCATCATCACAGGAGTGTAGCTGCAAGAAATGCCCTTTGGAGGCATCAGAAGTATTTACAACAAATAATAATACTTTCAAATAATGCTTCAATATTATTTCAGCACCTAAGAGCTTCAGAAACTCATTCTATTTAGCCTGCAGTGGAAACCAAGTTAGCAAGACCCCAAGGTTTCCCCATGTGGTCAGAACTACTCCTGTGGGACAATCCTTTGTCTTCCCTGGTATTAACGTGCCACGATGCTTGTGAAGACATTTGGCAATTCCTGTTTTCTGATTTCTGGCCTCTTGTTTTGTCTAGAGCTCTTCAAATTAGGTACCTCTTGGAGACTCATGAACGTGGGGTACAGGCAGAGCAATCCAACGTTGCTCCAGCAATCCAGGCTTGAGTGCTGAGCCTGGGAGCCTCTGCTCTGGGGCTGTAGTTACATGCACAACTTGAGCAGGCAGAAGCTGTCACTGCCAACAGCAGAAGCAGTCCTGCCTTTCCTTTATCAATTGTTCCTGTTCCTGTGCTACCCCTCCCTTTGCTTGTGGCTGGGGAACTGATCTGAACTAGAGCCAACTTTTACTTGGGCTGGGTTAGTCTTAGCTTGTATCGGTTCCTAATCTGTTTCACTGTAGTGCTGAAGAGAATTTTTCTCGTGCCGACACAGGGTGGAAGCAACATGGAGACAGTGATGATCCAGGTGCGTGGAAAAAAGGGAGCTGAGATGACACCGGCTAAAAGAGTTCAGGAACTCCAGACTTTTTCTCCACTATGCTTTGCAGAAGTTCAGTTAATGAGTGAGTTGAATTTTTGCTGTTTTGCCACGTTCCTCATCCGTTTCCGTCCAACAAGTGACCCGCACAAGTTCCCATTCCTCTGGGCTGTTCTTGCCTACCACTCCTGCTTTCCAAGGTGGGACGCTGGGAGCACCGAGATCAGTGGAGCCGTGTACGTCCCAGCTGCCTGCATCCCAGGAGAGTGGAGTCTGGTGGCCGAAGAGAAAACTGCAGCCAACGAGCCCTCACCTGCCACCGCAGGGTTCAACAAGCAGCTTCTGCTCCACCTGCGCAACAGCCCCACACAGGTTTCCTCTTGGCTGAGCAAGCTGCTCGACACTGCACCAACACGAGTCTCTGTAGAAGGGATCTTAAAAGGGCTGATGCTTTCTCTTTTTGCTGTGGCCCTGGGCTGTTTGGTTTGCCCGAGTGCAGCTGCAGATTCGTTTCCTCACACCTGGCAGTAAAAGCTGATATAGTAGAGACCAGCTTGCATTGTCCCACTCCCGAGGACTCTTCTGCATAAAATGCATGTAGGGGTGATACTATCTGCCCCCAAACTCGAGGGAAGAACCAGCTGCAGATGCAGCTGGAAGAACCAGCCCCAGGAGCAGCTGTTGATCAGTCTCTTACTCTCAGCTTTAATACACACCTGTCGCTGCCAGGGCCCTGTCCGCCTACTTTTCTTATTATTTACTTAGGTTGGCTTTTCTCAGAACCTCCTTCCACCAAACCATACCATTTCCTGCCACCATTTCATTGCACTTGACTTTGCTTTGATCTCGCCAGTCTTTGGCTTTTTAAAATAAAAATAATCTCTTTATAACCAGCTATCATTGCACTCCATGGTTACCATTGCAAGAACAAGGATCATGAACATTAGACTAGTTGGCTCTTGAGGTTGTGATTGATAGTGGTGAGCTGGGAGAGACTCTGAGTAATATCACAGGGGTGGGCAAATCTTTCTCCCTTTCTTTGGAGAACTTCCATATGCATAAGTGAGGGTGCAGTGGTGTGGCTGTCAAAGTCTTATAAAAAGACGAAGCCTGTAGAATGGACAGTTGTGAGATAAGACCCTAATGTAAGTTGTTCTGTACTTCTAGTAGGGAACAGTGTCTCTTGAGATGCACTCCTTCCCCACAAGGAAAACCTCTTGTCAGGTTTTCTGGCCCCCTTGTGTCCCCATGTTTCAGCACAATGTGGTCATGCATAAAGATTTTAGGATTCAATTCTCAAAATGATCAGTCTTGCTATGCATCTTTAAAAAAACTCAAAGAGATTGAAGTCCATGAGAATCTCATTAGCCAGACATCAATATTCTGAGACTAATGAGAGTAGCTGTTGGAAGAAGCATATAGTTGCAAAGCATATTATTGTTTATGAAGGTATACAATGGGAAATGCTTCTCTGATTCTAGCTCTTCTATTCTTTTATTTTTTTAAAGAATCTTTTTCTTTTTAAATGAGAACAAAGATAATTTGTGTCTCAGATTTAAACTCTAAACTTAGCAGAATAGATAATAGAGGTTTGTGCTCTGTTTTTCATAAACAATTTATCATTTCAATTTCAGAAAATTGTATGATGCAGGTTAAGTTAGCTGTGCTGGGGTATAAATGCATTCTTGTTTTGGTTCTTAATTCACTTTTATGTCTGACTCATCTGGGAAGAACTTGTCTTTCTGGGAAAGAGATGGCAGCAAATCAGTTGGGAAACAAGCAGATTTCTTCAGATCTCACATTCTTCTGATTTTGCAGAAAGCCTTTTCTAAGCTTGTGAGACAGATGGGAAACCTTAGGAGCTTGGAAACTTTGGAGACTGTTGCACTGAGATTAGTGAGATCTTCATGAACTAGTCAACCACTTCATCAGTGTTGTATCAAATGTTATGTCTCTTTGCATTCCAGCAAACACCACAGGTAAATATGCAATCCCTCAGAGATACAAGAAATCTCATTTTGGAGGTAAAGAGCAGCAAAAACAACAGGATAATTACATACTCCTGATTCACCCAATGGGGAGCACTATTGAAACACACAAAAAGCCTGAGGAACTTCATAAAATGTGCTGTCTTAATATTGTTTCCTTCATCTAATTACTGCCAGAAGCCTCTGAAAGGGTGCCATGCTGCTGCACAATGAGCCAAGCATTGTGCACAGGTGCTTTACAGGTTCATGTGCTGGTGATAGAAGATGCTGGTGTTAATTCCGCAGAGAGCTATAGAAGCAGAGAAGGCTGCCAGGACGTGGTGGTTGTGCAGGTCAGTCTCCTCCTTGGAGCTGAGCTATTGCCTGACTAGATCAAGTCAGATGTGACCTTGAAATGGAAGCATCATGAGAGACAGAAAGAACAATCCCCTGATTATTAACTCCCCAATAACAAATTGTAGGTTTTGTTTTTCTTCCACATGCACTGGTCAGAGCCTTACCCACACACACTTCCTCTGTTCACTTACAGCTCTCTGTTCCCTTCCAATAAAGCTCTGTTCACCTACCAAAACACCTCCATGCAAAATAACAGCAAACAAACAAAAATATATATATCCAAGTTTTCTCAGCTGTTTCTCAGAATCCCTTTCCACTCACTGGCCGTTGAATATAATTTTAAATTATTGTATACTTAAGGAAGCAAGGATTGCTACAGAGAAAATACTTAGAAACTTAATAACTAAGTGCTAACTAAGCTTTTTTAGCAGCTACGTTTCCTTGGTGGTGCCTATTTAGGCTGACTGTGATTTAAAGTTAAACGAAATCGTCTGTGCTAGTACAAGTATGAGGTCAGTGAATAATTCTGTGAATACTGATTTCACAGGAATGGCAGCAGAGTATGTTAATAAAGTGAATGCTGAGCAATACAGCTTGCTTCTGCCTGCTGTTGAGGCTCTTTGTTTAAACCAGGGCTGTCTGTTTCAAGTGCATCTTCTTGTGCTCATCGAAATTATAACAAGTTAAAACTGTTACTGCACCTGCTCACTCCTAGGCGTCTGAAGACAATGTTAAAGTGAAGTGACCCTTCATACAGAATTAACTGGTTACATCAAACTGACATACAAGCATTAATGGTTTCAATTGGGATGCAAATGAGAGGAATAGCAGAAGTTACCCTGCGGTTAAGAGATATGGAATGAGGTACAGGCTAAGGAACAAAAATCATCCTGTTTTTGAATTTTGATATTTCCTCATCTTTTGTTTCAACAGGACCCATTTACATTCAGATGATGCATATATTGAGATCTTTTGGCACCAAGTGTGCAATGTTAACTCTCTGGGTAGGGTGCATTTAAAAACCAAGTGTTGGAGGGTGTTGGAAAAATAGTGTTTTTTCTTCTTCCCCCTCCCCAGCTGGCTGGAGGTGGGCCAGAAGAAGGTAGGATGAGACGTGTGGGTGTGTCAATTCAATGTTCTGTACTCATAAACTGTTCCATTGTGTACTTATTTCCCCAGGTTCTGTCTAATTTACGGTTTTGCTGAGAAAGAGCTTAATTTTTGTGTGCTACTGGATCATGTGGTGTTGCATCTTAGGCCTGAATTTAAAAAACGGATTAATTTGTGCCTTCTTATGTAAGAAAGAGAGAAATAAACTAAGAAACCTAGATGTAAAAATCTCAAGTGAGGTTATCTGTCCAGAGACTTATGCATTACTAAGAAATTAAAGAGCATCAGGGAACTCTTCTGGACCTTGTTGTTTTGAGTTTTTTTGAAACTTTAAATCATTAGAATAGTTGCTGGCATGGTTATGGTCCAGACTAACTAGTATTGTCCCAAACCAGTTCTGGGGATTGTTCAGGAATTGTTGCAGGCCCAGGATCATTCCTAGTTAAACCATTTGAATGCGGTCATTCCTTTTTGGAGGATGTTATGGATTCTTAATTTTGACTGATATCTCCTACTAGTTCATTCAATAAGTCATATTTTATTAGAACACTACACTGCAGTTCCTGGAAAGAAATTTAAATTATATTTTAATATCAAAAGAGATGGAACATTCCCCACTTTTTGGACAATTTATTCCTCTAAATCATTTGCGCTTGCTGTCTGTTTTGAAGTACATGGCTCTGATTTCTAGTCACTGATTGTAATTTTAATTTTCTTTTCAGTACTTCTTTCTTCAGAAGATACTTATACACTGTAATCAACCATGATTTTTATAACAGAGTGTGTTTTTCAGTCTCTGTTCATAAGGCATTTTCTATAGCTCTGTAATAAATACTGCTGCTCTCTTTCGTATCAACACCCAATTTTAACATCTTTTTAAATAATGATAGCTAATGCAGTTTTCATAGAATCATAGAATGATTTGGGTTGGAAGAGATTTTAAAAATAATCTAGTTCCAACGCCCCTGCCCTGGGCAGGGACACTTTCCACTAGACCAGGTTGCTCAAAGCTCCATCCAACCTGGCCTTGAACACTCCCAGGAATGGGGCATCCACAGCTTCTCTGGGCAACCTCTTCCTGTCTCAGCACCCTCACAGTGAAGAACTTCTGTCTCATATCTGCTCTAACTTCCGTAGAAAGTCCCTCCCCCTCTTGTAGGCCCCTTCGTGTACTGGAAGGCTGCCATAAGGTCTGCAGTTGTGCAGATTTCTACTGCTCTTCATTCTCAGCTCTCTTTCCTTCCTACCATTTCTCTCTGCATTATTTTGCAAGCCATGCTGAACCTCAGCATTGCACTCACTGGAGGCTTTGTTCAGCTACAGTTTCCTGCAGTTCCTCCCAGAGTCACCTCTGTCCAGTCTACAGCCTCCTATGCTGCAGGCAGAGCCTCTGTTCCTTGTGAAATTGTATGTTTAGCTACAAGTTGTTTGCAAAGGTCTGGATCATCCCAGAATGACTCAGACCCCTCTGTATGAGTGCCCTGTCCCTTCAAGTAACTCTAACCAGTCAAAACTTTGTTGTCCACAGATCTTATGGGAAGTGGTACTTACAGCCTTAAACCATTTTTCTTTCTTCATTTAATAATACCCACAAATATAATAAAAATGTCAGACCAACAAGGCCCCGAAAAAAAATCTTTCTGCCACAGCAATTCATTGACCTTTATTTCCATTTTTAAAAATTTATTTCATTTTTATCCTACATTGGGTTGCTATCTCTCCATCCCTTTTCCATTTCTTAAACCTTTACTTGAATACTGTCCATTTTTTGCTAATGAGGGTTTTTTTTCTTTAAAAAGCATTATTAATAAAATCATAGAATCATTAAAGTTGTAAAAGACCTCCAAGATCATCAAGTCCAATCTTCACTCAGCATGTATTTTAAGAGCTACTACAAATGCTATGCTTAGTGATGACATTCAAGCTTCAGCGTCGTATTTTTTGGGGCAGATTTCTTTGGGTATGGATGGTTTCCTAAGATTAGAAAAGCCTTAGTAAGGGAAAGTCCTGAGCCAGTTTCACTGTGAACTATAAGGGGAAAATGTCAAAATGGAGCTATCTGGCAATGAAAATAGTATTTGAAAATGCAGACAGTACTGTGGAGAAATTTTTGCCTTTTATAAAGTATTCATCTAATTCTAAAAAGCAATGTATTAGAAAGCAAAACCCCCATGATTTAATCTAAGTAACAGTTGATGATTGTGACTGGTTGCAAATCTGGAGTAAAGTAGAGGTTAAAACATTTTTCCTCATGTGTTCTGCTATACCAAACACAGAGCAGAGCCCTCCACGAAGTTCAAGGCTCTCAAGTTTCCCTATGCCAAAGATATATACATAGTTTATAGAGTCAAAATAAACAATTAGCACAATTTTTAAAAAATGGCTAATATGTTTCTATTTGTTATTAGCCCAGATGGTCCATTATTTGCTGAGAAGCCTGCTAACCATCCAGAAGTTCCTACTGCTATGTCCCCAACTGTGTATAACATACAACATTCAGCACTAACTATTTACAAGAGACTTTACACTTTAGCTGTTAAATAGGCTCTTGAAATATTTGCTTGGAGTAATAAGTACTTTCCAGACTGCAGTTTCTAGCTTTTCCTGTTCAGTCTTGAATTCCGACATGAACCTCAGGTGCTAGAAGGCGTTCAGTTTTACTGGTCAGTCCTAAGTAGTAACTGGAGCTATCTCCTAAGTTACAGAAATTTACACCATATAAGCTGCAAGCAAAACAATCTTCAAGTACAGTCACATACTTAGGAAATAATTGCTGGTCTTTCTTTATAGCTATGAAGCAGTAGCTGCGTTTTCCTTGTGCTCGGGCTTCTCAGGCTGAGCAACCCCAAAGATGATGCCAGAAACTAGAAAGTTATTCAGTGATGCATGGGACAGCCTCAGACACACATTGCAGAGGTACAAGATGGTTTGTTTATCTACAGGGAATATCCCTACCAGTAAAACTATTGCAATTTGCAGATGTTATACAACAGAGAGTTTGCACCTACTGAAAGGACCACACTTTCCAGAACAGTGTGGTTTTTGGATCCATGGCTTGTTTCAGAATTCTTAACGAGCCATAATAACTTGACATCACAAAAACATTTTAATAACTTAGTGGTTTTAATTTTGTTTTTCTTCCGTTACGTCTCTTGGGAATATTAGAGTTATCTGCATGTTTTGCACTCTTTGCCACATCCAAAAGTGAAGATGAGTGCTATATCTGCAGGGATCTTGAAATAACAAAATTTGGACTTTGTAATCATTTTCCTTTCCTATTTCATGGTACCAGCATGTGTGAGAAACCAAAGAAACAGTTTGAGCAAGCAGTCAGCTCTTAATTATCTGGACACCCAACCTGAGCTGAATTAGGCAGAGGAAAATTAGAATGGGAGTTGCAACATTAGGTCATAATTTACTGTACTGTAAATACTAGCATAGTCTAGTTTTAACCTTCCAGAAGTCTAATGTAAAACTCAAGGATTCTTTTACCAACCTGCCCTGCCACTCCTATGACCAGAAAAATCTTGCAGGAGGAAGATTTGAAAAGAGGACAAACAACCTTGCTTTTCCTTCCCTTCCCTAGAGTCAAAACTACAGTGTAAGGACACATGAAGAAGTTGGCAAACCCAATGGACAGAGGAATCAGGCACTGCTCAGAGTTAAAATACCTTCAGCAGTGTTAATTCTCTGTTACACTCTCTTGTTTTCTTCTGGACATCACAGGAGTGAGAGAGCCTTGTGGGGAGAGCCAGGCCGTGACAGCACAGTCACGGAAGCTCCTCCAAGGTGGCTGAGGAGAGGGCTTTGCCTGCAAACATGGGAGTTCAGGACTGAAGTCCTGAGTATTGCTGTGTTTCAGATACTGTCCCACTGCCTCTTCCTTTCCCTGGTCCCACAGCATGGGTGTGGAGAAAATGCTTCCCACTGGTAGACAGTGGAGCAGTGGAGGTGAAACCATTCTTTGTCCTCTTCAAGCCAAATGGCTGCATCCCGCTGTTTACATGGCAGATATAAACTGCACTCCTCTATGGTTTGAATTTAAACCAAAATCATTACATTGCTTGGTTTCAAGAGGTCAGGAAGCTCTCTCTAAAAATCCAAGCCCAGGCCCCTAAAATCAGTAGTGACGTTTGAAAAACCCACATAGCTGGAATATGTTGCCCATAGTGACACTGAGCAGCAATCTGTAAGACATTATCTGCCGGCTAGCTCCAGAAGACAAATTCAGGTTAGATCAGAAGCCTGAATGCTTCCTTATAGGGATAACTCAGGCAAGCTGCAGACATCAGTGGAAACTACAGGAGCACAATAACTATGTAATGGTGATCCCCCTCATTGTCAGCCTTGCCTATGCATGGGATGGAAAAGGAGACCTTTCATTAACTGTATGGGAGGCTGGCACTACAGCAGATCCATATCATACCCTGTCATGTAGAATGCAATTTGTCAGTTCCTGTGTAGCAAATTATGATGATATCTGTTTAAGAACATGTTTGCAAGCAGTCAGCTGGCAAGTGCATTGTACACTGGCCCATCTGTTACCCCAGTAATTGGGTCATCCACTTCAGAAGAAGCTGTTTTGCCCGTGTAGTGACAGAAGCAATGACCTCATGTATAGAAAGCCTGCATTGGACCAAGGATTCTAACAATGGGATAGAGGAAAGAAAGTATTCCTATGGAACCAGCTGGAAATGGCAGACTCTAGTTAGGCACGTGTTCAAAGGAGGCCCTGGAGCAGGTCTAATTGCACCTCAGAAATGATGCTGAAGGAAAACATAGAAAAAGGTTCTGAGAGTTATCATTACCAAGGGGACTGCAACCTGCCAAAGAGAAGGTTGCCAGGACCAGCTGTCTTCTTGTCCAGTGCCACAGATCACCGGCTTCAGCACCCTTCTGTTAACACCTGATGCTGTCCATGTGAAAAAATGGTACTGGGAAGGTACTGGAAGGTATTTTTAATTTGTAGGTTGGCATTCTTGTTTAGGAATTTCCTGTTTAATAAGAGCTAATAACAGAGTTAGTTTCTGATTTAAAGATAATCACAATTGTGGTTACAAATATTACAAAGTTATAACTTCTATTTTACCCGTTCATGACAGGAGAATCAGTCCTTCCTCTTCATTAAGTATTCATTTTTCACCTCTTTGTCTGTCTCTCAGGACACTTTTCCATTAAAACAACTTCAATAGCATTCTAACTCTTTTCTATCCATAGCAATTTTAAAAGCTAGAGAATCTGCCCTTCTCAAAATTAGGTTCTAGTCTGAACAAGAACTACTTGTCACAAAAAGCTTATTTTACCTAATCACATGGATTTTTTTCCCCCAGTCTTTAACCCCTAAACCTTTTAATTTTCTGAGACAAGCTCCATTACCATGTGTGCAGAATGAATTTCTGAGAGTTCAGGTGTCCATGATGCCTTGGCCACTTCCACAGTACAAAGTCATGTAAAAGCTTTCTGTAGTGAAACTCAATGGTTTCTTACTAATGCAGATACTGGGAAAACATGCAAAGAAAACTGAAAAACCAAGTAAAACTTCTCTTCAAATATAAAGGAAGCATCTTATGGCTATAATTTTTGGTGCTTTATCTCTACATATAGTACATATTCTCCAAATATGATTTAGTGGAAAGAAAGCTAAAGAAGGAAGACAAAAGGAAAGGCGAATCATTCTAAAATGAAGCTTGTTCAGACTTTGTGACCATCAGGGTCACTTCTGGCCTTATAGGCAGTAAATCTCTACCAGCAACATGTGAGTGAAGCTTTCAGCTACATTAGCCATTTCCATCACTGATTTCACACTGGACCTTTAAATTCCCCGAAGTATTTAAGAGAATCATCACTCGAACAAGACAACAGTTGCTGAAAATCAGTAATGTTTGACTTAATCTAGAAGAGTGCATCACTGCCAATCAACCCGCTCCTTAGATGAGCTGTAAAATATGCAGTGAAAAACATTCAGCAAAGACAAGCTCATCACATTTCTGCCAGCTTAGGCAAAAGGCTTGTCGCTAGTGGTAAGGGAGTGACTTTTGAAAGAGGAGCTAAATAGTAGGACTGAGGAAGAGAGGGAAATACTCAAACATCTTTCCAACCGATGCAATCATGTTATACATATAACATCAAGCCCCTCATTGTGAAGGATCTTTGTGTATTCTTCTGTTGCACCATTCTGATGGCACTTGGAGGCCCAGTTTTCTGTGCATAATCTGTTATTTGGATGCCCAGCTTTACAGTAGGACAGATGATTACTTTTTATTTTATTGCACTGCTAAGAAACCTGGAATTTGTTCACTTAATACTGTAGTCATGGTGCTCTCTCTGAGCAAATGCTAAAGCAGACAGTGGTCAAGATCATCTAAATCGTTTTCCTTAACCAAGCCTCCTTTTTAAAGTAGAAGTAGCCTCACACTTATGAGACGGCCAGAAGGTGTGCCAACATCCATGATAACTTTGTAAAATATCTGCTGACAGATGTGATTGACATGAGAGACTTTGAATGTGAACATCTCCATTTCTCTTTCTTAAAAGTATCTTTCTTAAAATTTTTCTTTGATTATCACAGCTTGAGGCAGCGACAAGGACTGGTAAGTGGCTGCCTTTAAAACAAACATCATCAATGTTTTACAGATCGATCAGCAGGGGTCCTGCCTTTGCCAGTGATGAAAATGCACCTAAAGATCTCTTTGTTAATTGGGTCATGTTCTTTCTGGTAAGAGTTTACTGGGTGTTGAATCCAGACCTTTTCCCTACACATATAAATATTACACACATAATAATAATCTCAGCAGTAATATGTTTATTATGTTTATTATGTTTATTACCACTGTGCCAAGCAGCTGCATTCATGGAGGAAGACCCTGTTTTGCTGGATGTTGCACAAGCCCAGAATATAGCAGGCAGCTCTGGCTGAAGGGGCTAATGATCTAAGTAGGAGGCAGGACTCAAAGCTGGATATAGACCAGCTGGCATAGAAGGCCAAGGAAACAATAAGACAGCACTAATCAGTGAATATGCTGTGATCTCAGCGTAACAAGTCTCTGTTGACAAGCTTTCAGGAGAAAAGCATTTCCCCCTCCCCCTTGAAACAATAAGAAAAAAAAGTTTTGAGAAGTAATTAAAAAGAGGATAGTGTTTTAATCTTGCACAGTTATCGGGGTCAACTCCTAATTGTAAAATGGCAAGTTTAGAAGAAAAACTAAGAGTGCTCATTTGAAAATCTAACATAAGGGCTAACACTTGTCTTAGGGTGGATGAATAGACAATGGGAACCTAGAAAAGGAAGAATGACATGAGAAGGAGCGAAACAGAATATGCAAAAATAGGAGTGACGTGTTCAAATAAGTGAATCTGGGAAATACACTTTGCAGTAGCTTTCTGATGGAACAAGGGTCTGATTTGCCAATGCTGGAGGAAAAAACTTTCAGTGATCACAACAAGAGACAATGAGAGAGGATGGATGAGATTTTAGCTGAGCAGGTGTTAACCAGATCTCTACAGGTATTCACTCAAGCAGAGTAACGAAATACCACTTTAAAGTAGAAAAAGGCAAAAAAAAAATTAGAAAATCTTTACAACCCAGAATTTCTTGTAATTACATAATTAATGTATTGGTCCTCTTAAATAACACTCACCAGCTTCAAGCCATGCTTATCCCTAATTTACTTTTTCCCCTTGGACGTTGTTTGAAAAAGTTGGGTCTATCCACAACTAGAACAGTCATGTACACAATTAAACCTCTTTACCAGTGTACTGAGGGACAAAGTGTTCAGTTAGCACTAGCATTACTAGATATCTTATTCAGGCTATACATGTTGCTGAGCGCTGTTATCCAATAGCATTAGTGGACAAAAAACTTTGTAGATCTTGGCTCTCTAAATCCATGCACCATTACTGAATGATTCCTGCCATGTAATTGAATCTTTTCCATGAGACTTTTAGCTACAGTTGAAAGGGCTTGTTTGATTATACCAGTTCCTTTTCTCCTTCTGTAAAACTGTAGTATTACACCTACAGCTTTAAAAACACTGAAATATGTTTCTGCTAACTCTGTGTCTTGACTGGTTTCAACAGTTTTTCTCCCCACCTATTATAATTACTGCAAAAAGGATTTCTGGGCAAAAAAAAATATAAGGAACTGAAACTATTTATCTAACATTCTGCAAAAGTTAAAATTATTTTTCTCTGTGCTGTACAGTTTCTCCTCTAGATGGTAGCAGAGAACAAACTCTAAGGGACTTGCCCTGAGAAGACTGGGATGATATTAAATGAAAACCTTTTGCCGGTGAATTGCAATTTTAAAAAGCTGAAAAGTCCCTGTATATTAAATTATCTTCATGTTCCGTTTTCATTTGACATAGGTAAGGAGAGTTATGCTGGATGCACCGATGGTTCCTAGTAAACTTAAGCCTGGAGTTATGAAGGAATATTATTATCAAAAACCATAATGCACTATGATTTGCCTTTTCACAACTGTTATGCAAACCCTTCCTTAAAAATACAAATATCACTATTTTAATAGTCCTAGACATCTTCTGTTTTCTTTATAAAGCCTTCTCTTTATTTCCTTAAATGTAGTTGAACTGAAATCTCCTGCCATGTCCAATAGTTACTGGATCCTGAAGTATTTGCATGAACAAAGGTTCATGCAAACTTTTTTTTTCATATTAGCTATGAGTAATTCATATTAAACTTCAATTTTTGCAGTCTCTCATTTTGTACATCACAAAATGCCTTTCCAGGTTTTTAGTTTCAAGTTATATTACACAGGCTCCTACATCTCAAAATGTTCTGGAATGAAGACTAGTAGAGCTCACAAAAAGATGCCATGTAAACCATCTTCTTTTCAATTCACTAGTAAATGGAAAAAGAGAATCCTTCTATAGGTGCATGTGCCTGCATTAGGACCACTGGTTTTATTAAAGTCAAGAGATCCCTCTGAGCAGCAGGAAAAGAAACTAGGCTGCAAAATGATCTCAAGTCAGGACACGGAGGGCCTCATGTTGGTAGCACGAATCACAAGCTAAGAAGTGTTTGTAAGCCTCTATTCACTGTCTTCTGTTGTCTTTAATTTCGCATCAACAGATCCAGATTCTTACTTACTATATTTGCAAACATTAAAAATCATTATCCCATGATCTCTGAAGACTCCTTCAATAGGTAACAATCCTTTTTGATAAGGGTGAGTGCTCCTTCGCAGCAGGAGGGATCAGCAGCAGCAGCAGGAGGAGGAAGGGGCTGCACTGGCCCTTTGCTCTGCGGTGGAGCCCAGTGGCCGCTGCCCAGGGCCCAGGCCAGGGGTGCTCCGGCTGCAGCAGGGCACTCTGCAAGCGGTCCCTGGCATTCCTGTGTGAGGAGGATGGCATGCTGCCCTGGCCCATCCAGCTCCTGGGCATCCTGCAGCAAGAGGGACCTGTGACAGAGGGGATCTTGCACTGAGCTGCCAGCAGGATAGCCCTTCATGAGCTGATGGAGATCAAGCGAAGCCAAGCTGTGCTGCTGCTGGCTGTCCTCAAGATGAGCCCTTCTGACCTGACACGGCACGAGCTCCTTTCTGGCCTGGAGTCTCCAAAGGCTCACTGGGAGCCCTTGCAGGACTTCCTGCAGAGCATTCCCGGCAGAGCTTCTTATGACAGAGCTCTACAGGGAGTGCATGGCAGGCATGCAGAGGAGCAGCAAGCAGGCACAGCTGGAGGAACTGAAAGCATAAGCATGGATTGCAGCCTGCCAGGTGAGCAGGGACTGGGAGGGCCTGGCACTTGTGTGCCATGGGACTGCCTCCTTCAAAAGCTGGTGTTTCTGGTAGCTCACCTTTGCTGGGGTAGACTTACATATTGAGGGAAAAGGCATGGACAGGGAGCCTTCCCTAGTGTGGGCTTGGCTGGAATCAAGTGCTGGAAAGCAATGCTGGGCTTCCTTCCTTCCTCAAGGACAGGAGCCCTGATGGCTGGCTGAGAGCACCTGCACAGCTGTGCAGCACAGCTGCTGGCTGCCTCCTGCCCCAGGCCAGCTCTGGGGACAACTTGGTGAACCTTGTATTGCTGCTCCCTCAGCATGGCCGAGAAGTCACTGGCAGCCAACCTCTTCCTGAAGCAACTGCTGGCCTTCCTTCACCACATTGGTCACTGAGGGATCTGCAAAATCCCTCCAGAAAGACAGCTTTCCAAAGCAAAGTCTCCACCATAGAAGGTGGTATGGCACCAAAGGGCTCTCTGCAGAGCTCTGTCTCACGAGGACAGAGGAAATCCCAGTGGAATAAAGCAGGCAAGCCTTTTCTTGGCTGGAGAGTGACTGCAGGCTCCCTAACCCATGACCCCCCAAAATGAACTGAGCGCCACACCCCCAGTGTGTGAACAGTGCGTTCCCAAGGGAGGCCCTTGAAGAAAGGGCTGATGCAAACCAGCTCAAGGGGTCACCTCTGCAGAGCGGAGACAACAGTGGGACAGAGTCTCTTTCTGCTCCAGGCTGTCCCTTGCCACCTGCAGACTCCAACACTTCTGCTTTAGGCACCCATTCCTTTGTCTCCAACCAGCCCAGAGACCAGTGTTAGGCTGTCTGGGATGTGCAGGAGAAC
This sequence comes from Ifrita kowaldi, assembly GCA_013398055.1. Taxonomy (NCBI): domain Eukaryota; kingdom Metazoa; phylum Chordata; class Aves; order Passeriformes; family Cinclosomatidae; genus Ifrita; species Ifrita kowaldi. The sequence continues at coordinate 581,871 of VZRS01009393.1, forward strand.
TAGAGATCCTCTCAGAAGAAATAACATAAAGGGAGGCAGCTTTGGGTAAACTAAGAGCTGACTGCAGTTGATCCTACCTTTCCCTATCTCATCCCACTGTGGGGCGGAAAGTTTTGCAGGCTACTCACAAGAAAACAAAAAGCCAAGAAAAAGAAAGAGCAGTGAGTCCTGGGAAGAGGAGAGGGAATGGCATCCAGCAAGAAAAAAGAGAAGGGGAAGAATGAAACAAAGCATGAAGGCCCAGAAGAGGTAGAGGCCCAGTTGTGTACTGGGCTCTGCTGCCCATTTTTCCCAGTTCTCAAGCCTGCTCTAAGTCAGTTCAACTTGCTGGCAAGGGATAGCCAGGGATGGTGCTGCACAGGGTTTAGGAAGAACTCCATGGCAGATCCCCAGGGGACTCCACTGAGTCCTGTGCCTTGACACTGGGGTACTGCACATCTCTGCATGTGCATGGATCCCTAAGGACATTATTTCCCATGGGGATGAGGTGCCAGAGCCAGCCTGTCACCAATGCCAGCACTAGCTCTCTCTTCTGGGCTGTGCAAGATTCCTTGTCAACCATGTTTCCCAGAGAAAGGGGAACCAAGGCACGCCTATTCCTGCCTCTGGAGGTTTATCAGTGCTTTCTGGCTCTGTCGTTGCAGGTACTGATTTCCTGTCCCTGGCTGAAGCCCTGTGACCCCTGGGCTCCAGCACCTGATGTCCACCAAAATAGAAGGGGCTTTTCTCTCTCTCTGTTTTACTTCCTCTCTGTCTTCTAATTTGTGCCTGTTGCCTCTGGTGCTCTCAGTGGGCACTCTGGCGAAGAGCCTGGCTCCCTCATCTTCATTTCCTCCCAGCACATTTAGAAGGAGACATATGCTTTAGTTTTTTGTTTCTAGAGAGACACATATTGATAACACATACACCCTGTCCCGCAGTGACAGAAGAAAGGCTTTCCCTGGGGAAGAGCTGGCAGTGAGTGGCTGAGAGGGAGGAAATCCTCACCACCTTTCGGAAAGTTCTGCATCAGAGAGGAATTCTCCATCTTCCAGAGTATAGCACAAGTGGCTGTACCACAAGTGCTCTAAACGCCTGGCTGGTGCTTTTTTACACACCTGGAAGCCTGGAACGTAGCAGCACCACTTTCCTGGAAACCACCAGTGTTGAGGCTGTAACGTGGGAGTTCTGGAAAGGAATTTAATCTCAGACAAACTCTCCAGAGTATGGAGAAAGTGAATGGCTTGAAAAATTATTCTACAGAGGGAACTTGAATTAGGAGCTTTTCTTCACCTGTTGCACATCAGTACTGGTACAAAAGCTGGGGTCCAGTTCATAAAAGTGAGTGTCCAGTCAAACTACTCTTAAAGAATTTTGTAAGACAGTGGTTTATACATTGAAATTCATTGACACCAATCAGAGTTCACAGTATAAATAGCATGCAGAGAGCAGATGGCTCCACTGTCTATTGACATGTCCA